>CAUYQV010197954.1:0-16906 GCA_963574575.1 Galagoides demidoff | reverse complement strand
CCCTTTGGGGGACCCCTCAAGGGGGAGGGCTTAGGTTATAGATGGGTTTAAAGATTATTTATTTATTTTTTTGGCCAGGGCTGGGTTGGAACCCACCACCTCTGGCATATGGGGCCGGCGCCTACTCCTCTAAGCCACAGGCACTGCCCTACTTTATAAAATTTTTAATGTCTTTTAACTTTTTAAGTCTGGTTATAACACTTAGCTTAAAATACAAACACATTATATCAAAGTATTTTCTTTTCTTTCGTTCTTTTTTTTTTTTTTGAGACAGGAGCCTCAAGCTGCTCCCCTGGGTAGAGTGCTGTGGCATCACAGCTCACAGCAACCTCCAACTCCTGGGCTCAAGCAAGTCTCCTGCCTCCGCCCCCCAAAGTAGCTGGGACCACAGGCGCCCGCCACGATGCCTGGCCATTTTTTGGTTGCAGCCATCATTGTTGTTTGGCAGGCCCAGGCTGGGGATTCAAACCGCCACCTTAGGTGTATGTGGCTGGCGCCTCAGCCGATTGAGCCACAGGCACTGAGCCGGGTTACAAACTTGTATGGAACGTTACTATACTGAATACTTTAGGCAATTTTAAGACAGTGGTTAGTATTTCTGCATCTAAACATATAGAAAAATATAGCAAACATACCGTCCCAAAGATTAAAAAAAAAATGTTTACTTATCTAGATTGTTTGCCATGAGTGAGCTTGTAGGCCAGAAGTTACTTTGGATGAATGAGTTAGTTAAGTTGTGAGTGGATGTGAACCTAGGACATCACTGTACACTGTTGTAGAATTTTTGAATACTATACAGTAGCTAGATACATTAAATTTATTATATATATATGTGTATATATATATATATATACATATATATATGTGTGTGTGTGTGTATATATATATTTTTGAGACAGAATCTCTGTTGCCACCCCAGTAGAATGCTCTGGTGTCATAGCTCACAGCAACCTCTAACTCTTAGGCTCAAGCCATTCTCTTGCTTCACCCTCCCAAGTAGCTGGGACTACAGGTGCAGATATAGTCTAGCTATTTTTTAGAGATGAGGGTCTCAGCTCAGGCTAGTCTCTAACTCTTGAGATCAGTCGATCTGCCCATCTTGGCCTCCCAAAGTGAATAAAACATATTTCTATTAAATAAATAAATTAACTTGATCTTCCTGCAACTCTTTTACTTTATAAACTTTTTATTTTTTTTTAATTTTAAATTATTTTGTTAAAAATTAGGACACAAATTCACAATAGCCTATGCCTACAACTGTAGGATTATGATGACCCATATCTCTGTCTTCCCGTATCCTGCAGTATTGGAGGAGCTTCAAGGGCACCAGCACATGTGGAGTTGTCCTGTCCAGTGCTAAGGATGCCTTCTTCTGGAATATTCCTGAAGAAATGGCCTGGGGCTCATTTACACCTAACAGTTTTTTGTAAAGTAAAAAGAGTATACCCTAAATTAACAATAAAAAGTATGGAATACTGACTACATAAATAAATAATAGGCCATTTATTATCATTATCAAGCATATGTACTGTGCACACTTGTATGTGCCAGACTTTAATATTACTTGCAGGTAAGTAGATTTGTTTACACCAGCATCATCACACACGTGTGAGTAATGCATTAAGCAATATGATAGTTGTGATGTCACCAGGTGATAGGAATTCTTTAGTCCATTATAATCTTTTGGGATCATCATCATATATGCATTTCATCACTGACCATGTGTCATTATGGGTATATTTGGAAGCAGTTAGAATTAGAGGTTTAGAATCTAGAAGTTGAGAAAGTTTCTTCCTACATATATTATTATATACCTTGGGATACTAAGGTTAGAGACAGTAAAATAAGGATTTAACAACAATAGAGAAGGAATACCATGTTATCTTTAGAAAGTAGGGAAAGACAAGGTACATGACAAAAATCTCTCTTCTCTGATGGGCACCTAGTGAAGCTGCTAATTTATATTTTATTTAGTGTGCTGTTCACACAGTGAAAAGCTCCAGAAGCCAGAAAAGATGGATGATTGGAAATAATGAGAGTTGTGGGTCTCCTAAATGGGCGATTGATGAGGGAAAGGCAAAAGGCAGCTAATGGTACCCCCAAGACCGTTACTGCAGTGATACAAGCTAATGGAGTTTATGTGATTCCATTTAATAGTCTCTAATAGAATTCATAAGAGTGTTATGTAGATGTCAAAGTTGTTGGACTCTAAAATGCATAAATAAAGTGAAAAGACCAAGGCTTTCAATATACTACATTTGTCACCAAAAAGTTAGTAACCACTAAGAATCAAAATATGGATTTTGAAAATTAGATTAAGACCCTTAATTGTCTGCATACAAAAATACACTGCATTATTAGTGTGTTATCTTAAAGTGCACACACACCAAAACTGTTGTTAAAATATAAACAATAAGAAAACCTCAAAAGGTTTCTATAATCTATGAATTTGAAATGAAGTAACTAGAACTAAGCAAATTATTTACTTTTTCAAAAATCATTCTCTGCAGTGGTAACAAATGCACGTTTTATGCAATCATGCTCGTTCAGATTTTTGAGAAATGTTTTATGTGTTACCTACGTTTTACCATAGTTTAAGCAATGTTGAAAGGAATATGAATCAATGAGCCATGATTGGTTTATTAAGTGATAGCTCCAAAAACTCAATGCCTTAAAACTACAAAAGTTGTCTGTTTTGTTTTTGATTTCTTATCCAAGTTTCATATAATATTTAACAAGCATCACTTAGACTCTCCGATCTCTGTCATTGTTCTGTTCACAAATTAGCCATTGTTAGAAATGTCCTAAAGAGAACAGAAATACCATGTTACCAAGTGTTCTCTGAAGTTTAAGTGGTTGTCAATCACCTGGAAATGAGATTAATCATTTCCATTCACACTTCACTGGAGAGACTGACCAATGGAAGCAGAACTTCAAAAGGACAGGAACGTGCAAACATACTAAGTGACTAAAAAAAGACTTGGCATATTTGTGAAGAAATCTAATGAGTATTGGAGTCCCTGTAAAATAAAAGACATTGAAACCTCTTATTGTGTAAATGTCAAAGCTCTGAAGTAAATATTAATTTTTCTGTGAGACTTACAGGTTAGAAAATTAATTTACTTTTCACTTTCTCACGTCACCCAAACATCAGTGTTGAATTGGAATTCAAACTGGTATTTAGCAAATGGTTGAGAAAATAATAATTTCATTTTTTCCTAGTTAAAAATGAAGAAAGATTCTTTGTAGAGTTCACTGAAGGCAAATGGTGCTGTAAATTTGATTCCAGCTCTCTTGAAAATAAACCTCACATTGATGCGCTTCTGTAATTAGCTCCAATCAGCATGCTATAAATATGTAAAGGTTTCATCCATCTATCATCGCATCTCTAGTTTAAAGCACTTCGGTTGAAATGGCAAACACAAATTGTGAATAGGTAAAACCTCAGAGTGAATTTTTCTAAGGCTGAAATAAAAGCGACAAACTCTTCCCTTGTTCTTGCGTTTTAAAGTCTAATTTTTCCTTCTATCGAACATAGTAATACGCTTTGTCTAAAATCAGGGAAGACTAAAAGAGATGATATAAACTTAGAATTGAAAAGATATAAATTTCTGTTATCACAGAAGCCTGGGTGATTGGAATAAATTCTAGCTATTAACCAAAAATTTACAAAATGATTGTTTAGCAGAATAGGAAAAGAAAGATTTCTTACCGTATATCAAGGTTAAGGAGTTGTAGGTTTTCCAGTAATACTGTATCTTTTTCTTATGGTACATCTCTGCTGTTTAAGTTAGTGGTTTTTCTTGCCTTGGCAGCTCTGAGATCTTTAAGAAGTCTTAGGTAAATCCTATGGTAACAATAACAATATATCTCTGCAGGGATCCTCTTAGAGTTTACCAGAAGATGGGGTAGGGCATATAGCATAGTAAATAATTTGCATTTCCAAATTACCTAGGGAGGATGGTGTTTGAAAATATGCAGTTGAAAATCCCTCCCCCTGCATCCATGAGAAAGCAATATATCCTCCTTTAACTCAGTTATTTTCCTTGGAAGTAAATGAACACTGTTCTAATACTAGTTTTCTTTATATGTAAAATACAAAGTCAGGAATAGAAATTTCAGGGGGTTCATATTCCCAGAAGTATTCAATCCCATGTTAAAAGATTCACTAGTACTTTCAAATCTATGTCACCCAGCATGACTACATAAATAACCCCCCAAAATAACAATGCAACAACAAAAAATGGCACGTAATTACTTTAGTATGTTTGGGGTAGGCAAGGTTAGCTACAATCTGAGAGTTTTGCAATTTGTGAGTTTTAGTTCAGACAATAGATTTTAATCTTGAAATTAGGTTAAGTTTAGTGGAAATTTCTGTGGAATCACATCACCTTTATAGATACTCCAAATATTCAAATATGTTAGTAAGAATGTTTTAATATTTTAAAATATATTTAAGCATTTCCAAAAATGTCAACTACACACTAATTAACATACATTCACTGGGCACCTCTTATAAGTAGGCATCTGTCACACAAAGGAAAAGGTAAGAAAAATGTAATACACTCTACCATGTGTCAGCTTACAGTGTAGTGGCAGAATATTAATAGTTACCCAAGTAAATCCAAAACTACAAAGTTAAGATAGCTATAAGTACAGTAAACTACAGAGTATAATGTTACTGAAAAAACATTAAAGTGCATCTCACTAATTTGAAAACTAAGGGAAATTTCTTTCTTTTTTTTTCATGAGCAGCATATTTTATTTATTTTTTTATTCTTTTTTTTAATTAAATCATAGTTGTGCACATTACTACTATCATGGGGTACAGTGTGTTGTTTCCATATACAATTTGAAACATTTTCATCCAATTGGCCAACAGAGCCTTCATGTTTCTAAATGAGGAATATAAATGTCTTAACACAATAACTAAGAAAATGACACGAAGGTTATGTTAACCAGTTTGATGAAAATATTTCAAATTGTATATAAAATAGCACACTGTACCCCATGACAATATCAATGTACACAGCTATGATCTAATAAAAAAATAATAAAAAAAAGATATACTTATTGAAATACAAAAAAAAAAAAGGAAAACTAAGGGAAAATTTCCTACAAAGATTACTTTTAAGCTATAATGTAAATTGTTAAATGTTAAATAGAGAAATTTCAACCTTTAGGAAGACAGCTGAGCTCAACAGAGAACATTTCTAGAGAGAGAACAACATTCATAAAAGTCAATAATACAAGAAAGAGCTCGGAATGTTTGAGGAACCCAGACCAATATAATGAGGCTGGGACATGAACAAACTGGGAAAGACGTGTTTGGAAAAATGAAGAAGTTTTACAAAGAGTAGAAAATACTGGATTTAGTAGGCCAACTTAATGACAGGTGTTTTGGTCCTACAAATAATACATAAAATGCGTTTTACAAATTTAATGATACTTTTAGATTTGTGCTTTTAAAAGACAACTTTATTTACAGCTTCAAATTTATGGGGTAGAACATGCTAAATGACATAAAATAGGCAATAATCACCAGTACACTATTTAGAGAATTTTTGATATAATAAGTCATCTAAAAGTAACATCTACATAGAATAATATAAGAAAAACTGTTTCTGCGGCATCAGTGTGGAAGTTTTATATCTGAATATTTGCATGTCTTTAATTTCTGAAAAGGAGCAGCATTGGAATCATTTCTATGTGATTCATAAATAAATGACGAGGAAAACCAGATCAAGATGGGTTAAAAAGACTCTCCAGTGATATTTTTCCTTAAAGAAACAGCAGTTTGAATAACTTTACAAGCACAAAACTACCTTCAAAAGAGCTGTAAAACCAGGTGACACATCACCGTATCTATTACAGTTGTGCCCTATTAACAGAAAAAGATGAGTTGAAGTGGGAAGAAAGCAAAGAGATCATCCCAATCACCCCAGTCATGAGCAGGGCCTCATACAAAGAGATTATTCTCATGGGGAGAAAAGAGGAAAGGAAGCACAGAACTTTGCCTTAGACCCCGATGCCAGGCCCACCACAGGAAAACTCAGATCCAGGTAGACATCCACAGTTCCAGACTCCAGGCATATGGCCTCCAGACCCATCCTGGCACTGGGGGATACTGCACCCCCAGACTTAACACCTGTAAAGCAAACTGAATTTTAGGTTAAAACAATGGCAGGACCACTTCAGAAATCCCAAGGTCCAGTGAACCCTCAGAGGGAGCAGGCCTCAATAGTCTCAGGCTTCTGAACTACCCCATGCCAGACAAATCAGGATTTCAGGAGTGTCCCAATGCCATATGGGCAGCAGTAGACTTATGTATGGTCATGCATTAGTGCTGTGTTGAAAAATGGGGTCCCAGGATTCAGAACTATATCAGACAATCTATCTGCTCACAACCACTAAACAGGCTGATGGCAAAAGGTCTTTCCCAGAAAAAAAGATGCCAGCAATGCCTGGAATAATTAACTACTTTGCAAATGTGATGACATCAATGCATGCGCACAGAATCAGGAAAATATGAGCAGTATGACATCACCAAAGGAACAGAACAAAGTCCCAATAACTGATCACAAGGAAAAGGAGATGCATGAACTTCCTGATGAGGAATTTACAATGACTGTGTTAAGGAAGCTCAAGAAACTTCAAGAAAATACAAAGAAACAGGGCAATAAGATGTAAGTGAACAGAATAAGAAATTTAGCTGAGAATGAAATTTTTAAAATCTAACAAAATTGCAGAAGTGACTGTAATGAAAACCAGAATACAGAACGTTAATGGGATGATTGGTGAAGCTGAAGAAAGAATCTGTATGCTCAAAGACATGCCGTTTGAAAGTATACAGTCCAAAGAGAAAAAAAAAGAATGAAAGTAAATGAAAAATGTATATGGGTTTATGGGATAACAGAGAGAACATGGCTAAAATAGGAAACAAGAAAGAGAAAGCGGTAAAAATCTTATTTAAAGAAATAAAAGCAGAAAAATGTATGAACTGGGTATAAGAAATAAGTATTCAAGGATAAGAAGGTCAAAGTTCTCCAGATTCAATCCAAACAAGGTGACAACAGGACAAATTATAATTAAACTGTCAAAAATCAGAGACACAAAGAAGATCCTAAGGGCCACATAACATATAAGGGAGTTTCAATATGCCTAGTGACAGATTTCTTAGCAAAAAGCTTACAGGCCAGGAGAGAGTGGGATGATATATTCCTAGTACCTGAAGGTGGCAAAACCTGTTCAAGAAATCTGCCCTTCATAAGAGAAAGAGAGATAAAAGCTGAGGGAGTTTATCACCACCACCAGACTCATTTTAAAAGAAATGATAAAGGGAGTTCTTCACACTGAAAGAAAAAGATGCTACTGAGTAACATAAAATCATCTGAAAGAATGAAACTCACTGGTAACAGTAAGCACACAGTGAAAGTTAGAACACTCTAATACTGTGATAGTGGGGTATAAATCACTTGTGTATTTAGAGTGAATGTTAAAAACAAAATTATTGAAGATTATTAGCTACAATCGTTCGTTAAGGGATATACGATACAAAAGGACAGAAATTACAATATCGGAAGTGAAGAAAATGAGGAAGAATGGAGTAAAAATATAGAAGATTTGTGATCAAATTTGTTATTAGGCTTAAAATAACCTATGATAGCTATGTATTTTTGTTGTTGGTAACAACATGGTAACTCATGGTAAGTGCAAAGCAAAACATACACACACACACACAAAAGCAGACTCAAAACATATTAAAACACAAAAATAACTTGACCTCAAAGGAAGACAAGAGGAAAAGAAAGGAACAAAAGATCTACAAAACAACTAGAAAACAACACAATGTCAGTATTGGGTCCTTACTTAACCATAATTACCTGGGTATATATAAATCACACATTCCAATAAAAAGACATAGAATTAATGAATAGATTTAGAAAACATAACCAAACTATATAAGACTCACTTTACCTCTAAGGACAATCCATAGACTACCATTGAAGGGAGGGAAAAATTATTGCCTGAGAAAGAAAATCAAAAGAGAGGAAAAATTAGGTACATCAAATGAAAATGCATTAATAAAAAACTATCAAAGGAGACAAAGAAAGTCATGACATTATGATGAAATGCCAATTCAAAAATAGATGACTCAAAATTGCAAATTTGCAAAATCCCATAAAAAATAAAGGACCAAAATTGATGGAACACATCACACAGGAAAATAAACATATAAAGTTTTTTTAATTGTAAATAATATTGTTAAACATGTTTATATTCCCATTTAACTTTGCCTTTTTCAAAACTCAAAATACATGTTTCCTAATAAGATAACTAATGTATATAATGGTATAGTATACAATATATGTTATACTACCTTATAAATTTCATAGTATTACATGATATTATAAAAAATATTTTTTCCCTACACATGCTAAAACTAACATATTTCTGTATTAAATTTGTCAAATCTGTTTGAGGAAACAATTATCCTAAAGGATAGACCTTTATCCTATTAGTGAAATATTGTTAACAAAGGAATCAAAATATAAAAATAATTGACTTGTCTAATTTGGCAATGGTCATGTTACTTAAATCAATATAGAAAATATGCAATTTTAAGTTATAAAGTAATAATAAAACATAATGCATGACAATAACATGCTACTTGACTCTTATTTTAAGGAAAATTTTACACTTGATAAATAAATAATGACATTTAATATTCAAGTTTTCGCTGTTTGACTACCATAAACACAAAAACATTGAAGTTTCCAAGACCGTCCTCCAAGCCCTCTTTCACATGTTCTGAAAAGTCAGGATCGACCTCCACATGGAAGTGTAACTTTCCATTTTATGATTTCTTATAAAACAATCTTTCTTTTAGTCATAGTCTTCAGCAATACATTTAGGTACAGCAGGTATTAATTAAGGTTGGGTTTTGTTGACACTGTGAGTCTCAAAAATACTTTACCTCTCACTAGATTAGAGACTGAGAAATTACTAAAACCCAGAATAGGAGTTAATTAAAGATTTAATTAACCTCAAAGGTAATGTCTGATTTGTTACAAAGTTCAATTTCACAACAGCCATGTCAGAAACAACTCAAATCAGCCAAGTTAATAGAATGCTTAAACACAAGAACAAGCCTTTATTGCTTTTCATATGTTTCTATGGAATAGGCATTAATAATTTTATATTAATAAATATGATTAGATATACTATCTCATCATTTCTACCATCATCAATCTCAGATATTCAGTTTACATTATTTCATTGCCTTTCTTTATTTTTATTTTGGATTAACATAAGGGTTCCTACAATTGGGTTACATTGTTTGTGTTTTGTGTTTGTAAGGTAAAGTCTGCCTTGCCCTTGAGTCCTTTATTCCCCGGGAGGTGAGTCCTGTACCACTACATTGTATCCAAGCTTACTATTCCTTCTTGATGGTGAAAGGGGAGGAATGGAGTTCAGGTACAGTTTGGCTGAGCTTACTGAACTCCCTTCTTATATGTGATTGTGTTAATTCTGTTTTTCTCCCTTGTGGACCTGTAATTACTCATTTACTAGTTTCAAATTAGTATTAAGTTCATGGGATGCTTTCTTTTCCATTCTTGAGCTACTTTATGAAGGAGAATGTTCTTCAGCATTTATTTAAATAAGCAGTTCTTCTTTTAATAATAAATCCCATAGAGTTGGTGTCTACAATACAGGACAATAAAATGACAGAGTATTGTGTTTCTATTGTGTTGATTAAATATGTATATTGGAACATTAGAGTTTACTTTTGATCATGAATATTATCATAAATATTAGGATAAACATAATTTTTCTACTACTCAACATATAATTGTCAAAACATGCTTTACAGATGAACTTTAATTGCACTAAAACTAAAAGTTAACTAGAATAAATACTGCAGAAAAACAATGTACTCAAAATTATTCTAGTCGTTTTTTATATATATAATATTCTTATCATTTTTGACTTAGCAATTGTGTAATTCTCCAACTGAAGGCTCAGTCTGTTGATAATGATCCTCACATTCCTCTAGAACCAGCAGAAAAATTATTTTCTATTTATAAGCAATATTAATAAGAGAAATTTGAAAATTATTACCCCAAGGACATGTTACATATTTGACTAGGGATATATACCTTAAAAAATAAAAATGAAGGCATATCTCAGTTTATATGCACAATTAAGGATATACCTTTACAAATATAGTCTTTAAAATAAGTCTAAGAAATTGTAAAGATCCATAAGTCTTGATTTTTGTCAATAGTTTAAAATAAGGAGCCAACCTTCAATTAGTAATAAGGGAAATTTATGCATCTGTTGTGAGGTGGGAATTCTACTGGAAGCTAGGAGTTATGGCTTCTCAGTTTACTTCTGCTACTTCTTAGTGGAGTGTATCTGTAATCTGGCCAAGTCCATAAGTTCTTATGTATAGGTGCAAAATTCTCATTTAGAATAGAAGGTCTCTGCAGTGCATCATAATAGGATCTTAATCCTATTAATAATGATGGGATTAATTAGAACATAATAAGAGGATATTAATCCTATTACTTGAATAATAATATTCCCCAACGTGGAAAAAAGCCATATATTGTTACTCACAGATACATGGTTGCACTGTGTAGGTTTACTGAATGATCATCATACACAGCTAACTACATTTGCATATACCTCCACGAGTCTATACATGTCACCATGAGTGGCATTTTATAAAGCCTTTTTATATTAACTTAACAAAACTTCAGAGTTTACCTGAAACTCACAACACCCTATGAAATGCAAATGTAGATTTTGTTACTTCAGATTTAATTGATTTATGAATCCATGCTGTATTATTTAATTTTTCTAAATTTCTTATGACAAGGCCATTGCTAGTACTCAAAACTTAGTTCTCCTATTTACATATCAAAACAGCAATTAGATCATCATTGGTGCAACATTTTAAATTCTTGGTCTTTTTTAAAACCTACATTACTTACATTATTATTTTCCTAGGCTTGGGAGCTTATAGAAACCAAACAGGAGCATTCCACTGAGGCTTGAGGCTGACTGTGGATGTGTAACTAAGAATTATCTTGGGGCACACAAAAATATACAAACACTAATGAAAGCTATGACCACCCAAATTTATCCATGTGTGATTTTCCTGGTATCCACCTCCATAGGTAGGCCTTCATAGCAAACCATATACCACGGATAGATGCCCCTGAATCCCCCTGGACACCAATGAGAACCAAGGATGAGTCTGAAGTAAAGGTTAAGGAGTTAATAAGGAAGAAAAGGAAAATAGAGATAATAAAAAAGATGATGGGGCGGCGCCTGCGGCTCAGTGAGTAGGGCGCTGGCTCCAGATACAGAGGGTGGCGGGTTCAAACCTGGCCTTGGCCAAACTGCAACAACAAAAAAAATAGCCAAGTGTTGTGGTGGGTGCCTGTAGTTCTTGTTACTCAGGAGGCTGAGGCAAGAGGATCGCCTAAGCCCAAGAGCTGGAGGTTGCTGTGAGCTGTGATGCCACAGCACTCTATCAAGGGTGACAACGTGAGACTCTGTCTTTAAAAATAAATAAATAAATAAAAAGTAAAAAAGATGACAAAGGAGAAAGAGGAGGGGAGAAAGAAGTAGAAACAGCAGGAGAAAGAGAAGGAAGGAAGAGGAGCAGGGCATAGGAGGGAGAAAAAAAGACAGAAAAGAAATGTGGGAAGTAAGTGATTTAATCAAATGCCATCTGCCTCCCAGGTACCTGGAAAGGGAAAAACTGTCTTTGAAGAACTTATCATTAGCGATTATTTAAAAACCAGCAACGTTTTATCCTTTCCAAGCTACTGTTTGGAAGCTACAATTTTCAACTTCCTTATTATCTTTGACCACAGGCTGACACTTGAAAATTAACTCATACCGAGGAAATATTTTGGACATGCATCCATTCATTCAGTAAGATTTTCATGGTACTGATTGTGTCCTATGCTCTCTGGGCTAGGATGGTATGGGACATGGGGAAATAGAGCATGCTTAAGTACTGTCTTCATAGAGCAGTTCTTAAATCGTAAATTGCACACAAAAAACCAAGAATCTTAGAGAATTGTGAATGTATAAAACAGCAATGAGAATCTGGTAAGTTAAACTCTAAAAATTGGAAATTTTAACTGTGATCCCAGGCAGTGATAAATTTTAACTGTGATCCCTTTGCTGTATCAAAAAAAAAAAAAAAACCAAAAAACACAATAGTTTAGAGTCAAAGAATGATAGTGAATAATTAATTACCTAAATAATATGTAGTACAGTATAGTATGTGAGGACAATACCTGGGAAAAAGTGATGAAGGGTGCGGATGACGACCAAGGGATACTTTGAGACTAGAAAGACACATATGTAGCCAGATTTAAAGTTTAGGAGACAGGAGAGATTACCAGAAAAAGGATACGCTGATGTGAAGATCTGGGTAACTGGAAGGAATTTAGCACAGTGAGTGATAGAGGGAAGGTTTGTGGACCAGAACCCTGAAGGGGATTTCCGACGACACGCCTCTGCCCTTCCAGTCCTGCCCTGCAAGCCTCCAGCCATCAAAAATCAACCAAGAGACTGTACCTGGCCTGTCTTCTAGCACGTCCATGTCTGTTTTACCAATGTTTATATATTATCAATAAATCACTGTAGGGGTAAGAGATAAAGATGAAGTGGTGTCGTGCACTATCAGGAAAGAGGGACCTCTCGCGACCTGGTGGAGGAAGGAGAGTTGACTGAAGTGTAAATGGTGGGAAATTGAGAAATGAAGCCAGGAAAGACCGGGAGGGAGATAAAGAAGCAAGGAGAGGAGAGACAGGCTGGCTCCGGGAGGACTCACTCAGCTGGTGGCTGCAGCCAGCCTCTGAATGCTGGAAATAGCTTTATTTATACAGCGTCTTAACAAGGTTACACAAATCTTTTTTTTTTTTAATTAAATGATAGCTGTGTACATTAATACAATCATGGAGTACAGTGTGGTGTTTTCATATACAATTTGAAGTATTTTCATCAAACTGGTTAAAATTGCCTTTATGTTACTTTCTTAGTTACTGTGTTAAGATGTTTATATTCTACTCTTAGAAAGATTCACTTGTACCCTTGTGAGATAAACCACAGAAGTGATCCCTCCAAACACCCTCCCTCCTCCCATCCTTCTCTCCTTTCCCCCTCACCCCCCATATTCTTAGGCTATAATTAAGTTATAGCTTCATATGAGAGCTATAAATTAGTTTCATAATAGGGCTGTGGACATTGGGTACTTTTTCTTCCATTCTTGTGATACTTTGCTAAGAAGAACACTTTCCAGCTCTGTCCATGTAAACATGAAGGAGGTAAAGTCTCCATCTTTCTTTATGGCTACATAGTATTCTGAAGACCAAAAACCACATTACAACAAAAATATTTGTATTAGAATGTTTTTTGCAGCCCAATTCATAATTGCCAGGTCATGGAAGAAGCCCAAGTGCCCATTGATCCACGAATGGATCAAAGGTTACACAAATCTTAACACACATGAGGTAGAGATCAACCGTACAGAGGAAGAACTGTGTGCTTGACCATAGTGAGGAAAGTCTTCCCCGGGCTATGTGACTTCTGACAGGTCAAAAGACGCTGTTAAGGGGTTCGGGGTCCCTCCCTAAGCACTTCCCAGGTGGTGTGGACCCTGCCGCCCACAGCCTGCTCCTCACAGACTGGGAACTAGCAACGCACCTACTGGATCATGTTCATGAATCTTAACTGTATCTTGGGAATAGTTAGAAGCCACTAATGAAGTTTAAGTGAATTCCATGATTAGAAATACATCAATAGCAGAGCAGTCAAGGACAAGAGTGAGAAAGGACGGAGGTAGAAGGATTCTTACCTTTCTTTCTGAGTGGGACGGGGCGGGGAGTGCACAGAGGGTTATGATACTGCAAATGTTGACTATTAATTCTGAGAACATGAGAATCAAATTTCGAGTTCTCATCTGGTCTCACAATATTGAAATAGCGTCTAGACTTGCTGATTGGCATCTGAGTGCCTGTTTCTCATTAAAGTGTAATACTCCAGCTAAACAGGAGAGTAGTTGAGTCTTCAAATGAGATTTTCTATTCAGAGTTGGTATAATTTAGTTCTCTTCTCACTGTAGTCTATTATCACTCTGTCAAATTATACTACTGTATAACATAAAATCTAGTTGTGGAGACTTGAAATCTAGATTTGGCAGCATTTAACACATTTTTATCGTATTCTAAAAATCTTTTTTACCACTATAAGCTCAAGATTTTCCCCTTATCACCTCTGGGCAGGCAGTTTGATACACAATTACTGCATAGTTCAGGTCAGAAACTTGGCACTATCATGCACTGAGGTAATATGTATTATGATGTTTCTCTCAATTTCTTCTTTTCTCTAAAATGTTGTTCTCATTTCTGATTTTCATATTCAAATGTTTGCAGTCTTGCCATAAAAATGTGTAATGTGATTGCCTATATTCTCTGCCCAGTGAATAACGAAGTCTCCTAAATATTAAAGGCTTGTAATTAGGAGTGTCTGCTGTATCCACTTAATGTTGGGTGCACTTCAATTTTTTTTTAATGATTCTGGTAATTTACTCAAGTAAACCGCATACTGTAAATGAAGTCGGTCATTATATGTTATATACTGTAAACTAATGAATATACATTAAGTGGGATTTTTACCTCCAATAACTCATTATATTTTATTCACTGAGAATTAGAAAAGGTGTTTAAAATTATGACTGAATTGATTATGCTAATTCGATAATGCATATCATCAGGGCCACTAAGCACTAGTGCAGTTCCCTTCTTACTCTTGGTTTTGGATTAGCCTTTTAAATGTCTTCATTGTTGACCTGACTTCCAGAAAATTAATTCCTCACACATTTTATTTGTTCTTTCAGCATAACAGAAAGGAGAACTTCCAGCCATAAATCGTACTTTCAGTTAGTGCCTGATGATAAATACATTCTTGTTCTCTGCTGCTTCGAATGATGAAATGCTATTAGCACTGAACTCTCACTTTCCCACTCCAGACCCAGTGAATAACATTAATTGTTTTATATCCCTACACCAACGCATTCTGCCTGATTCATAAAACAGTTATGCACCATTTGGAAGCACTTCTCAGTAGGCTCCATTTTCCCCCTAAAACAAAGAGTTTGACTTCATTAATCTTGCTTTCTTATTCTCAAAAGGCAGCATGAATTTTGAATTATGCACTACATTTTAAACAATTCTTATCGTCTCTAAATCAGCTGAGGAAGGGGAAATCGGCAAAAGTGCGTTCAAATGTAGATTTAGCACCATAGATTTGCAAGGAGAAGATGTCAGTTATTCTTAACAAGTACTGTGCTTCTTGAATTTTCTTTAAAGCATTTGCAAAAATGGTATTTGTTACCTATTTCAAAGAATAAAAGTACCACAAATGGACATCTAAGTGCTAAGTACTATGGATTCTAGCATTTACAAACACAAAAGACTGATATAAATCCTAAATCTACATATCAACTATAGGATGGGGAGATGTTGGATTTCATGCTTGGAAAATACTTTGCATATTCTAAGTCATGTAATCAGCAAGCCCAAAAGAAGGGAAGACAGGGCAAGAAGTAGAATCAAATTAAATAATGTTGATCTATTTAATTTGGTAATTAAATATCATTAATTAAGTTTTTTTAGAAAACTTTAAAGTATTATATAGGAAACCTCCGAAATCCTGTCATTATGCTACTATGGAAATACAGATAAGGAAAGCCATGTTTAATATGTTTCATTGAAGCAGATATTAATTTATATTAACAATTAAGGTCATATTTTATTATATATTTTCTATGTTTAGATACCTAAATACATAGCATCATGTTAACAGTTTTGTATAGTATTCAGTATGGTACCCGCTGTGTAGTCCAGGTGTGTGGCAGGCCATCCTGTCTCGGTTTTTGTAATATGCTTTATGATGTTTGTGCAATGAAACCACTTAACATGAGGCATTTCTTAGAATGGATCCCTAATTTTAAGTGACACATGACTGTAGTTTCTTTTTATTTCATATTATAATGCTGACAATAAACTTAGAAGTGGAACATTATGGGATGCTGCAAATGGATAGTATGCCAGGGTGGGATAATTTAACCATTACGGCAGCCCCTGCCTAATAATGTGAAGAAAAATGCTGAAATATAGAGGAGAACAAGTATTTCATCTGTTACGTGCACGGACTTTAAAATCAAGCAAAGACATTGCTTAAAGGTTTATTGAGGAAACATACAGTCACTTCTGTGTAACTAGAAGCCTTGAGAAATAGGTAATTAATTTGTAGCCATTTTAGACTCAATTTATCGATACTCATTAAATGACTGAATAAAAATGGAGCAGGAGCTAAAGCTGTTTGTTTACAGACAAAAATACAAATGTGGCAAATTGAAATACCTGTTTCTAAATTCATCGTATGTTTGGAATTCCATTTTACTGAAACTTAGAATATGACTACAATGAGGTCTTTGTAATAATACACTTTCAGGGCTGCATGGATTCAACTTCTTATAAATATTCTTGGCTTTTGTCCCAAACAGCAAAGTCTTATAAAAAATGTATTTCTATAAAGAATAACTATGGAGGCTCGGCGCCTGTGGCCCAATTGGCTAAGGTGCCAGCCACATACACCTAAGGTGGCAGGTTCGAATCCCCAGCCTGGGCCTGCCAAACAATAATGATGGCTGCAACAAAAAAATGGCCGGTCGTTGTGGCGGGCGCCTGTGGTCCCAGCTACTTGGGAGGCTGAGGCGGGAGACTCGCTTGAGCCCAGGAGTTGGAGGTTGCTGTGAGCTGTGATGCCATGGCACTCTACCCAGGGGGATAGTTTGAGGCTCTGTCTCAAAAAA
>CAUYQV010197953.1:0-21301 GCA_963574575.1 Galagoides demidoff | reverse complement strand
TTCTGGGGTACAGTGTGGGGTTTTCACATGCAATCCAAAATACTTCCATCAAACTGATCAACACAGCCTTCATGTCATTTTCTCAGTTATTGTTTTAAAACGTTCTGATTCTACTCTTAGAGAGTTTCACTTGTACCCCTGTCATCATGGTTTTCTATTCAATTCCAAATGCCAATGTCTCTATTTTTGTGCCAGTTCCATGCTGTTTTGATCACTATGGCCTTGTAGTATAGCCTAAAGTCTGGTAGGGAGATACCTTAGCTTTGTATTTATTACTAAGAATTGTCTTGGCCATCCAGTGTTTTTTTCTGGTTCCATACAAAATGAAGAATTATTTTTTCCAAATCTTGAAAGTATGATGGTGGTATTTTAATGGGGATTGCATTGAATCTGCAGATTGCTTTGGGAAGTATAGACATTTTGACAATGTTGATTCTTTACAGCCATGAGTATGGTATGTTCTTCCATTTGTTAATAATATTTTGTGTTATTTCTTATGTTCATAACTTTCTTTGTAGAGGTCCTTCACCTCTTTTGTTAGGTATATTCCTAGGTATTACATTTTTTTGAAGCTACTGTGAAGGGAATTGTGTCCTTGATTAGCTTCTCATTTTAGTTGTTATTGGCATATATAAGGGCTACTGATTTGTGAGTATTGATTTTATATCCAGAGACATTACTGTATTTTTTGATCCCTACCGAGAGTCTTATGGTTGAGCCTTTGGGGTTCTCTAAGTATGAGATCATATCATTGGCAAAGAGGGAGAATTTGATCTCCTCTGCCCCCATTTGTATGACCTTTATTTCCTTCTCTTGCCTCATTGTATTAGAACTTCCAGGACTATGTTGAACCAGGAGTGGTGATAGAGGAACCTTGTCTGGTTCCAGTTCTAAATGGAAAAGATTTCAGTTTTACTCCTGTGGGTTTCTCATAGATGGCATGAACCAGTTTAAGAAATGTGCCACATATGCCTATATTCTTAAGTGTTCTTTATGAAAAGGATGCCAAATTTTATTGAATGCTTTTTCTGCGTCTATTGAGAGGATCATATGGTCTTTGTTTTTCCTTCTATTGATATAGTGAATTACATTTATGGACTTGTGTATGTTAAACCAGCCTTACATCCTTGGGATAAAACCTACTTGTTTGTGATGAATGATTTTTTTAGGGTGATGCTGTAATCTGTTGGCTAGGATTTTACTGAGAATTTTTGCATCTATATTCGTTAGTGAAATTGGTCTGATGTTTTCCTTTTTAGTTGGGTCTATTCCTGGTTTTGGTATCAGGGTGATGTTTGCCTTATAGGACGTGTTAGGATAGATTCCTTCCTTCTCATTTTTTTTAAAATAATTTCTGCAATATGGGTTGAAGCGCTTCTTTGAAGGTTTGATAGAATTCTGGACCAGGGCATTTTTGTTGGGAGATTTTTTTTTTTTATTGTTTCTTCCATCTCAGCTTTTGAAATTGGTCTATTCAAGAGATGTATTGCTTCTTGGTTAAGTCTAGGGGGAGGATACAGTTCCAGACATTGATCCATTTCCTTCACATTGTCAAATTGCTCAGCATAGAGTTTCTTGTAGTTCTGAAAGATAATCTCTTGTATCTCTGTGGCATCTGTTGTTATTTCCCCTTTATCATTTCTGACTGAGGTTATTAGAGATTTTACTTTTCTGTTTCTAGTTATTCTGGCCAAAGGTTTATCAATTTTATTTATTTTTTTCAAAAACAACTTTTGTTTTATTAATTTTCTGAATGAATCTTTTTTTTCAATTTCATTAATCTCTGATTTAATTTTGGTTATTTCTTTTCTTTGTCTGGTTTTGGGATTAGATTGTTCTTCTTTTCCAATTCCATAAGATGGTTTATGTGTTAGTTGATGTGTTTTCTTTTATGTTTATTTTTGAATATAGGTGTCTAATATGATAACTTTTCCTCTTTAGACTGCTTTTGCTGTATCCCACAAGGTTTGGTAACATGTGTCTTCATTGTTATGTTTGAGGAATTTAACGATTTCTTCTTTTATCTCTTCCTGAACCCAAATATCATTCAGCATAAGGTGGTTTAATTTCCATGTCTTTGAGTTGAGATGAACATTTCTGTTATCAAGATAATTTACGTGTACTATGGAAGTGTAACTATAGATTCAAGTGTGCTGTGAGATAAAAAAGGTTGGAAAACACCAGTGTATAGGAATGCTACTGATTTGTGTATACTAATTTGTAACCTAAGATTTTGCTGAATTCATTTATCATTTCTAGGAGTCTTTTGGTGGCATTTTTGCTGTTTTCTGAGTATAAAATCATATCATCAGCAAAAGCTAAAGTTTGACCTCTTCCCTTTATTTTTTTTTCTCTTGCTTGATTATTCTGGCAAGGGATTTCCAGCACTATGTTGAATAGGAGTGGTGACAGTATGCACCCTTGTTTTTGTTCCAGTTCTTAGTAGGGATGCTTTTTCAACTTTTCCCCAATTTTATCTTATTTTCTAAAATTATTCATTTTTCTGTTATTTTTATTTTTCTCTTTCACATTTTCTCATTTAAGAGTATAAGTGCCTGATTTAAAAAATATCTCAATGAGATACCCTGTTAAAACTCCTGATTATTTCTCAGTTTCTTCAGCTAAGTAAATCTCATGTTGAATATCCCCAATGTACAAGGAATTACATTATTATTGTGTCTATGCAAGTTCAATAAGATAATATTGGCCTTCAAGATACTGAACTCTAACGAGAAATAAGACAACTGTGTAAGTAATTAAAATACAGAAATGCTTTAAATACGATACTTATTTTCAGTTGATGTTCATTCTGTATCTTCCTCTAAGTGAAGATGACAATTGCCAGAAACTTTTAGAAAGGGGTTTGGTGACATCTGTACTTTGGCAAACAACATCTAAAATATTATTCTCCTTAGAAAATAACAAATTATTCTAGGTAAGTCCCACAAAGAAAGGAGCTGGAAGGGGATAGAGGGGACCACCATGGGGAGAGTGTGAAGTAAGAAATAGTATGAGCCTTTTTCTGAATTTTTTCGTGTATTTTCATCTTATAAATTTAATTTTTATTTTGATCAGAGTTTGCATTTGCATAAGTTAAAAAATCAAATAAAATTTTAAGGTCCCTGTCCAATCCTTCTCTCAGGTTCTCCCTGCTCAGGGAAACCACCTTTGACTTCTTTAATGTTTCTCCTAGGTTTTCATTTCTGTATTTCTGAATAACATATATTATTTATATCTATATTATTCAATCCTTATGTTTAAAATTTAAACATTATCTATTGCCTTGTTACTATAGAAGATGAACATCACTTCCTTATATTCCTCCTCAACAATCTCTTTATTTAGTTAAATCAATATTTCAGTGATTATTATGACTATATAAATCTAAAGAGCTATGCTATATAATATGCTTTGATATATTTCTTTTCTTGAAATATGTTAGCTTTTGCTTAATTTTCTAGGACCCTTTTTAGATATTTCTAGGAAAGAAAAATCTATTCAAGAAATTTCTAAGTTTCTTTTTTATTTCCTGATGGATTATTAGTCCCCAGGAAGATTAGAGCTCCTGATCCTTCTGCTCTGATATGGGCTGCTTGATCATTAGTTGTGTTGCACAGCTGTATCCCAGGTCTTATACTTGCAGGTGTATTCAGGATTTCCTTCACCTGTTTCCTGTATTGGATCCTCTATTTCTCAAACTCCATGTGTGCTTCTTTCTTGATTAATTTGTGTACTTGGTAGACCACATGCCTCTGCAGCTTCTAAAGATAAATACAAGGAGAGAAGTGATTTTTTTTTGAAAATTCCGAAAGTCTGAAATTACCTTTATTCTCTAAAAGTGTCTACATACAAAGAATTGTTTTAATTTTTACTGCTATATGGGATCATTTTCACCCAAAAATTTTAAAAATTTTAAACATTTGCATCATTAGCTTTTATTATTTTATTACTGTCAATCAGATTCTTATTTCATCTTTCTTTTTCTTTTTCTTTTTGAAATTTCTAGAAGTTTCTTACTCGTAGGCTTAAGCAATCCTACCTCAGCCTTCTGAGTAACTAGGGCTACATGTGACCACTACAATGTCCAGCTAATTATTATTATTATTATTTTTATTTTTAGTCAAGACAGGGTCTTGCTTTTGCTCAGGCTGGCCTCAAACTCCTTAGCTCAAGGTATCCTCACACTTTGGCCTCCCAGAGTCCTGAAATTACGGGCACAGGTGTGAGTCATCATGCCCAGCTGACCAAGAAATTTTTGCCATTTCTGTATTGTTGATTTCAGAAAATTTAATGATGATGCTTTTTTTGTTAAATAATTGTTATGAGCACTCAGTGGACTCTTTTGTCTATGGGTTAGCATGCTTATGTTCTGAAGAAATCTGTAAAACACTTTTATAGCACTATCTAGATTAATGTTTGACCCAACAACTGGACACCATGTCTAGCCACATTGACATACGAAACAACTATCACAAGCTGCCTTTCACATAATGCCTGTGTTCACTGTAGCATTTCATCCCTACATCTGGTGAGTCCAAACTGTCTTTAACTTCTTCTTTTTTTTTTTTATTAAATGATAGCTGTGTACATTAATGTAATGGGGTACAGTGTGGTGTTTTCATGTACAATTTGAAATATTTTCATCAAACTGGTTAACATAGCCTTTATGTCATTTTCTTCGTTATTGTGTTAAGACGTTTATATTCTACTCTTAGAAAGATTCACTTGTACCCTTGTACTATAAACCATAGAAGTGATCCCTCCAATCTCTCTCCCTCCACCCTCCTCTCCTTCCCTCCCCCCCTCCATATTCTTAGGCTATAATTAGGTTATAGCTTTCATATGAAACTATAAATTAGTTTCATAATAGGGCTGTGTACATTGGATGCTTTTTCTTCAAACAGTCTTTAACTTTTAACAGGAAAGCTAAAAATATGAGAAGGACAACTTCCTGCTTGGGAAGGAATTAACTATGCCTCACACCTCACTTCAGCAATCTCTGGGGCTTTCAATTCTAAATTTTTCTTAATAGAGTTATGTAACATGAATCAATTAGCTTATTGTTAGGGTCTGCATTATAAGCACCTAAGCTTTTCTCCTAGACATCTGCCATTTCCTCTTCCGTTTTCATTTTTCTTTCATTTCATTTCTGGAGATTTCAGGAGGGGAAAAATGATCAGTGTACCATATTTAACATGAAAATATTGCCTTAGTATTTTCTGGGTTTATATCTCTTCAGGCTTTGCAGCCATACAAGACTCCTCTCTTATTCCCAAACCTTATTCTCATCTATCAAACCCATTCTTCTGGTTTTATCCTCAAATTTATCCATAAATTGACCACTTCTCACCAAACTCACTTATATCATCCAAGTCCAAGCCACTTCCTTTTTTCCCCCAGACTATCCCAGTAGCCTCCTATATGCCCCTTCTCTCCCCTTTATCTTTCTTCATTCACTTCTCAACATAGAACACTCCACCCTCTGTTGGCTTTCTGCCATAATGAATAAAAACCAATATTGATAGACTTTAATAGCCAACATGGTGTGGTACCATGACCTCTCTGTGCCCATTTCCACAGTCTTCAGATCATTGTTCCTTTCCAGGCAACAAATCTCATTGCGTTTTTCATGAATATTCAAAGCTATCCCAGGCACATAGAACAGTACCTCCTTATATGTAGTATAAGAACTGTCAATTAAGTCACAAATTCATCCTAAAAAAAGTGCTACATACCTCATTGCTGAATAACACTACAGCCACCTTCAAAGTACTTGCCCTTCAAAGCAGTTTTGGAACTCTTTTTCTGGAATGGCCATCAGAGCTATTGTCATACCATGTTTCCCTGAAAATAAGACACTGTCTTATATTTATTTTTTTCAAGAAGACACACTAGGGCTTATTTTCAGAGGATGTCTTATTTTTATTAAGTGTAATACAACAATCTACATTTATTCAAATACAGTTAAGTCCTCTTCTTCTGGAACCTGACGGGGAGCTGACCTTGTTGGTGGGGCTGGTACTAGTGATGCATGAACTCCTTTCCCCTAGCCGTTTGCACATGGCCAATAGGATGCCTGTGACCATGGTTATCACATGCCCACCTACGCAAGTGTGAATGGCTCAGAGAAATGAGCTGTGGCAGATAAAAGGTATTCCAGTCTTCCTTACTGCTCCATGCCCAAATGCATGGTGTGGCTATGCAGTATATCTGCATAGCCACATGCATCACTAGGTCTCATTATTGGGGTAGGGCTTATATTTAATAAATGCATAGAAATCCTTCTAGGGCTTATTTTTTGGGTAGGCCTTATTTTGAAACATGGTATTACCTGTGATGTGCTGTGTGTCATTAAAATGTCTTTCTTTCAATATTTCTTTTATCGTCAGGTAAAGAAAAAAGTTACTGTGGGCCACATTAGATGAGTAGAGGGGATGTTACAAAATAGTTATTTGTTTATTGGCTGAAAACTGTTCATAATGCTGTGTGAGCTGGGGCACTATTGTGATACAAGAGCTATGAGTTGTTGGCCAAGATTTTCAGTTAAGATTTTTCTGTTTCTCTATCAATGTTTACTTGGTCTATTATGCTTCTTGTAGTTGGCCATTGATTTTGACACAGAATTCAACTAATTTTTGCCATGTTTTGTCAGTTTTGCTCATTACTGGCTGCTATGACTTCTTTTCATCAGTGACACTTGCTTTCCCCCCGGAGACTTGTACATTGCTATTTTCTTTTCTTTCTTTCTTTTTTCTTTTCTATTTTTTGTTGTTGTTGTTGTTGCAGTTTTTGGCCAGGGCTGGGTTTGAACCCACCACCTCCAGCATATGGGGCTGGTGCCCTACTCCTTTGAGCCACAGGTGTGCCCCATTGCTATTTTCTTCATGGCATTAACCCCATAACCTTAAACTAACACATCCCTGATTTCTGTTTTACTTTTGCCAAGTTCCACAAGAAATTTAATGTTTGTTTGTTGCTCTAATTCAGGCTCTGAGATTCTTAAGACAGGATACAAAAACACACAACAACAGTGAATGCCACATAGCAAGACACTGCCAGGTATGAGCACAGCTGTGAGACACTGAGGCACCAAGGTTATGAAACCTGATTGAGCTGTTGGTACAGTGCTGCCAACATAAGCACATGGTGGCAAGTTTCTGAACTCAATTGTCAGACCTTTGTATATTTACTGAGTTAGTGAATAATAATGAATAATTACATTTTAAAATGTCTCATTGTCATTCTCCTGTTTTTGAGGCATGGGCATAGCAGAGACCTGGGGTGTACCTTTTACAACACTTAGGGAAGATGTGTTTTTCTACCTTGCAAAGTAGAAAGGAAAATAGTGACCCAACTACCTAGTGTATGTTTCTTTTAAAGGGATACAGTATATATATTGCATAGCCTAAGAAAGGGGCAAACTGTATTTTGGGACTTTTTCTTTTTTGGTTCTGCATTCATCCAGCTTTAGAAATTCCATTTTGAATTTTTTCCCTGATTTTATAGTCTCTTACAGCAAACCCAAGTTGAGCAGAGAAATCCATATTCTGAAGTATCTTTCTATAAACAGATGTTTCACAGTAACTAGCTCTGCAGTGTATACAGTAAAATGCACTGCTATAATCTCCAGCTTTCATTCTAGTTCTTTAAACATATCTATGAGGCCTAGATCATATACTGGGGAACACACCATGCTGGTATGGGTAAGCAATGGGGTATGGAAGGAGAAGTTCGGGGTAGGGGTGGCAGGGGATGACAAGCCTGGAGACTTCTGCCTGCCAGTCATCTCTGTGCTTGCAAATAGTACTGACCTATACCAGGCTACTATGCATAGATTCTTGTCCCATTTTCTTAAAAAACATTATTAAGGAAGGTGCATATAATGAAACCTCATGTATTATTAACCTAACCTTACTATGAATGTACAAGGAATAGGCTTAATTCAACTAAAATTTATAGGCAATTTGTTAAAGTAGCAGTGCACATTAGAAGGTACATTAGAGCCACATTGGTTTTAATATGCCATTCAATAACTTGAACAGAGGTTAAAAATGCTGCTTAACCTCCATTAAGTATTTTAAAAATGCTTTAATTTAAAATTATTTGGAGTGTGTGTACATATATGAATGTACACATATCCACACTAATAAATATAACACTAAATATGTTTTCCCAGTTCCTTTTTTCAGTGCTGGATGACCTCGTAATGTTCAGCAGCAGGCACTTAATCAGAGGCCAGGCTGGGAAAAGCACAAAAGGATGTCAAGGCCGCCCAAGCCCGTGACCCACCTTTGTCCTTGAGAACTAGAGGCAGAGAGGTGCTTATTGAGGACTCTGCAGCTTTGGAATAAAATAAAGGCTAATTTATAATGAAAACAGCTTCCTATGACATGTTTTGTACTAATAGGACAATGCCTCATGCTTCCTCCTAGTATTTACTTTTTGTTTTCTTTTATAATTCATAAAGCAAGGTATCTTGTTTCATTAAGAAGTACATCGTATTTATTAAATAATGTGCTCATGAGCCAGAATTGCATGCAGGGTCCTGCCAATGGAGTTGGAATCAGATGGCTGATATTTCATTAAAAATCAATGCATCAAAGTTGAGATCCGATTATGCCACATGTCCTACTGTTTGGAGAAACAACTTTCTAGGTTAACATTTTTTCACAGAGAAACCTGATCTCAGAATAAGAACCTCCTTGTTGATAAATTGTCAGGAAAGAATCTTGTGATAGAAAATATAGAAAAGAAAGGTGTATCTAGGAAAGAAAGAAAAGACACTGACAAGTCTTTATTTAAACCTTATTTATTTATTTTGAGACAGAGTTTCACTTTGTTGCCCTCGGTAGAGTGCCATGGCATGATAGCTCACAGCAACCTCAAACTCTTGGGCTTAAATGATCCCTCGGCCTCAGCCTCCCAAGTAGCTAGAACTACAGGCGCTCATCACAAAGCTTGACTAATCTTTATTTAAACAATAATTGAGAAAAATTCCATTTTCATGGAAAACTGGCTAGTAGCAGTAACAATGGTGATAACCAATGCCTACTAAGTGTCTGAGCTCTATGCTAAGGCCCATTTAATATGCACAATATTCTTATGTAGGGAGGGCCAGTATTATTCCTATTTTAGGGTTGCAGAAATGGAAACTGATTAACTAGAAGAGTCGTTTACAAATCTAGGTCCATTTGACCCCAGAATCTGTACTCTGTAAGAGTAAAACTTTTCCTGAATAGTTCAATATTTGTTTTCAACATTTACACAGTAGATACATGCATTTGATAAATATTGAGAATGAGAGAAATGAGGAAGAGTGTAAAGGTTTTACAACACACCTATGTATCTATTCATTATAATCTCCTAGATGCAGTCCGAGTTGTCAGTATGTGTATTTTTTGTCTTTTATTGGATTTGATTCTTTAAGAATATGCTTATGGGGGCCTTTCATGGACATTCACATAGATGGAAAACTAGAATTTCTATAAAACAGAGAAGTCCAGTAGCACAGTTTCCCTTATACGAGCACATTATTATGTTCTTTGTTTTTAGAACTGGAGATAGAGTTTTAAGATGACATTTTCTTTCTGTAGCTCTGTTCTATCTGTTGGTGTGACAAGTACTATATTTTAAATTTATTATTCCTGAGTCATATACGTTCCTTGCTAGACATCCTAATAGTCCAGGCCACTCTGACCAATCACTCTCATGATTCACAGATTTATGTTTACCATTTTCCTTTAAGAGATCATCTCATATTTTAAAGTGTAACAGGTATTTATTGACTCCTCCACCTATTCATCCATTCAGCCATCTATCCATTTCATTCAGATATTCATTTTTCAGTAAACCCCTATTGAATAAATTACTATACACCAGAGAATGTGCTGGTGTTAAGATTTATAATTACAAATACATTAAAGCATTATGGTTTGGTAGGAGAAACTAACTCATATTTAAATGTAATACAATGTGATAAGTGGAATATTGGAAATTTACAATATAGAGAAGTAGTAAAGTGGAGGGAATGATAAATTCTTGAAGGATGAGGAGTTTGAAGAAGTTGAAGAAAATGATTCCTGAGCTGAGTTTTAACAATCAATAGGAATTGGCAAGATACGTGAGGAGGGAGTAGCAACCCTGGAAAAATGAATAAAATTTGAGCATGTAGAACATTTAAAGCATGTCTAATTTCTTTGAAAAAAGTTTCAATTTTTCTGAAATGAGAGAAATTACACCTTTGGGATGACTGATACTCATTTCTTGAAATGTGATCAACTTTATGAATATTAATTTTGACATTATTTTTATATAAAACCACTAAATGGAGGAAAATTATTAGTGTTTTAATTTGAAAACTGCATCATCCACCATACTTCACTCTGAGAATATTGATTTGTAAAATCATTACTGAGATCGTCCTTTGCTGCATGTTACAGGGAGCCACACATCCGTCCTTAGTCTCTTAACATCATGTCCATTTTCTGTCTCAAGTTGAGAGTAGTTTCTTCTAAATGGCTTATAATTAGTGCTTAGCCTCAGCATTGCCCTCCTTTCCTGAAAAAGGCCTAGAGGTTACACTTCTTTTCTATCTCCCATATCAAGCTGCTGGCAAAGCCTTGTTGTTCATGGTCCTCTGGAGGGACATTGCCAAGGAATGGGCTCTGCTTCTACACTCAGGACAGATACAGTGCTGGGCAAATAGGAGAGATACCACCCGCTTTGCTAATAACTTGGAACTCAGTGGGTTTCATTAGGGGTGACTCATTGCTTTATCTGGGTGATGCAATGTTTTCCATTTGAGACTTGTCTTGTTTGGGATGAGGGTTAGCTGCTGAAATGGGGGGAAATGCAGATTTTAGCAGGCTGATTTGTGCTATGCATGAACTCTCAGCACTATATATGCAAGGTAGTGATGTCCTAATGACCATGTTTAAGAATGTGGTACAAAATCATTCATGGAAAGAAATCTCAAAGAGATCAGTTAAGATGATACAAATATATAAAGATGTGGAGCATGGAGTGGAGATAATTGAATGGAGATCAAGAATGTACTGAGTTAAGACAAATTAAGGTCAGTTATATTTAAGCTGCACTCAGGAGTGGAAGTTTAAGTCAGAAAAAAGCGAAAATGTTGTTTTCTATACTTGGAAGTCATAAAAGGAGAGGTAATGGTCTAGAATTAGGCACATTCAGGTAAGGAGAGCAGTAATCTTTGAGCAGGAAGTTACCTGAGTCATCTTAATTAGAACTGCTTAAAAATAGGACAACTAAAATACTGGTGGGATTAACCTTTATAATCATGCTCCTGAGAGGTGGAAGGGAGTTAGCCTCAGGGCAAATTCCAGTGTTGTCTTTTCCTAGAAACCCTATCTGTACTGCTAGGGTTAAGTATTTCCACAGCATTTTTTTGTTCTCCACTTATATTTCTTATTTTTTATGACATATTTTATCTCTAAAACTTGGGCTATCCAAATTCTGCACCAAAATATAGCCACCCACCCTTGTATTTACAGATTTATCTAATAAATCATTTTCTTGTAAAACTCATCCTTAATTGTTCCAGAATTCTCTGTGGCTTGAAGCTGCTGCAATAAGTCCAAATTAATTCTAAGTATCTGTGCTAATGGGTAATTTGTCCAAATTGGAGTGCTGTTAGTACATTCATGATGGTGTGATCATGAATTTAAGGACCCAGATACCTTCACAGGAAGTAAAATAGACTCACAACCAGAGTAGTTTTGAATCCAATATAGAAACCTTCGCAATTTGTGATTTTGATCACGTGATGAAATCAGGTATAAGAATGTGTATTAATGGCCATGAGAGGACTCTTACTCTGGAAATGTATGTATGTAAGGGGAATTGCTGTCAGGGAATGAAAAGAGAAAAATAACATAATCTAGCTGTAAATTATTATTTCAAAATGACAGTATAAGTTAATTCCTTTCGAGCGAATAGCAGAAATTTGGGGCTCCTTTTCCTCAGATTGAGCACAGCACTGTTTATTTTACCACTTTTGAGGCTTTCTAAGAGAGAATATTCAGGGTCTACCAAGAACAAAGCTCTAATTCTGGATGACTATAAAAGAATGGCTTGTTTACAACTAGAGCCTGGAGTGAGCTTTTGAGTATCCAGATTACTTTTGGCTTCTCCCTAAGGATCGGATAACAGAGTAGATCCACTTCGTGCTCTTGGTCTCTCTTCTCCAATATCACTGCTATTTCAAACCTTAAATTAGTGATCACGGCACCTGTGTGATTCATTTTCATTCACTATAACTTTTTTCATTGGAATCCTTCTGTGATCCCCCTACCTCATTGTTCCATATTATTTCTTGTGGCATTTTATATGTCCATGTGTATATATGTGTGTGCATGCATATGTGTGTGTGTGTATCCGTATACACACATACACACACATATCCCACAACACAAAGAACCACTGTTGTGGGGAAACAAGGCCCAAAGGAGAGAATGATCACCCAAACACCATATTTGAAAGGAAGAAGGCTTATTTTGAACCAGCAGAGCACATGGCATAGCATTCAAAATGGCCCTGTCCCCAAACTGGCTTGGTCTTTCCCTTTTTATTTATAGTTAGAAAGTTCCAGCCCATGGGTGCCTTATTCATTGGTCAATTTGAATCAAGCTGGAGAAGCTGTTCCAGCCCCCACAGAACTACAGGATTTCACAGAGGTAGAAATTTCCAGGTCCCAGGAAGTTAAGTTTCTATAAATTCCTGGGAGCTGAGTCACCATGGGGAGGACCCTGTAGATGTATCCTTGGGGTCTCCTTGAGAAGACTGCTGTTCTCCTAGCCCTCACCCTTCCTGGGTGCCCTCTCTCATCGTCTTTCCTTCGTAAGCCTCCTCCATCAGTAGAAACATGTCTGACGTCTTTCTAATTTTCTAACTGTTGGCTTCCACCATTCTAGTCCAGAAAATTTTCAGCAACTTGACTCTATTTTTGAATCATATTTATATTTCTTTCCTTTTGCTATAAACGAAAAAGCATGGGTTTTAGAACTAATTTAAAATTTATAAATTATGTGGTTTTATTTTAGTGTGGTACCTGTGAGTTTCAATTCCTGTTTAATAATTTGTACATTCTTATTAGCTCATTATGGAGTGTCTACTATTCACCAAGTACTGTACTGGGTAGTGGGGAAGGAGGGATGAATTCATCAGATGGAGTTCCTACCCTTATGGAGGTTGCATCTTGGTGGAGATGAGATCAGCTATAATTGTCTTGAGCACTCAAGGAAAGAAACAGGATGCTACAAACCTGTGACAGGCATCCCATGTCTGGCCCGGGGAAAGTTACTCGAGGCAGTCACCAGACCTGATGTACAAAGGAGTGAGCTAAGTGGGAGAGTTGGGCCAAAACCATGTCAGCACACAGAACAACCAGTGAAAAAACTTCAGGGTTTTGAGACCAGAAAGAAGTGTGGCTGCTGTAGTTGAGTTGGGGACAGGCAGTGAGCAGAAGCTGGAGATGGAGCTGGGATCTGACTATAGGATTGAGGGCTGTCTGAGGGATGTGGGTGTTATTTCCTAAAGGAGATAGCAAGTCATCAAACAGTTTTAAACATAGAGGAATAGAATGTTCAAACTACACTTTCGAAAAGATTGCTGTTGTTATACGTTGAGGGCTAGATGAGGGTGGGACAAGAGGGACACCATTAAATGAGATGGTCTCTAGAACTGGGAGGCCTGGATGTGAACTTGGGTTCTGCTATTTGTTACTATGTCATTTTAGCACATGTTGTTAACCTTCCTAACCTTCAGTTCTCAAATCAACTTAATAGTTTCTGCATTCTTCACATTGCCGTGAGAACTAATGCCATACTGAGTATGAAGCTCCTGCAAGTAGCCTCTGGATCAGTGTTAGCTAAGAAAATGTTGGAGGTGGTTGGCAGAGGGGATGGAGAGTAGAAGGTATAAAATTACCAATATTCACGGGCCTTGGTCATTAGTTGAATGTAGAGGCTGAGGGAAGTAGAGAACTCCAGGGTTGCTAGGTGTAGCCAGATACAGAATTCTGCTAAATTCAAATTTCAGAAAATAATTTTTTAGTATATGTGAATATTATAGGGGACATACTTCTATTGTAAAAATATTGTTAGTTAGAAATTTAGGTGTAATCAGGCATCCTCTATTTAATCATGCTACACTACGAAAGATGGCCCAGGTTCTTGTTTGAGCACCGGAGTGTAATACTTGCTGAAATGGAGGTGATTTGGGGAGGATAAGTTTTAGTGAAATATCACAAAGTATACCATGACTTACATGGTTTTTCTTTGGTCATGATCGGCATACTTGTTAAGAACAGCTATGTAGTATCATCATTTTTGTATTGGAAATTAGGTAGTTCCATAATAGAATATTTTATTTTTCTATGTAATCACAATGTTATATTCTAAAGAAAAGATTGGGTAAATGATATATATAAAAACTTTTAATTCCTTTATTTTCAGGTTTTTATATTTCTCCAGGCAATGCCCTTGGCTGCCTGCCATGTTCCTGCCATGTGACTGGGGCGGTCAGTAATGTCTGCAGTAGCCTGACTGGTCAGTGTGTTTGCCAAGATGTTTCCGTTACTGGGCAAAATTGTGACCAATGTAAAGACCATTACTTTGGATTTGATTCTCAGACTGGAAGGTAAGCTTTTATAAGAATAATTAAATATCTCTTTTAATTATTTTTATAATTACAATAATTATTAAGGGCAATCTTAAAACAATGTCTTTTATAGAAATTTCCCTTTTTGCCGATGCGTTTTGGTTCTGTGACATCAGCATTTATTGAAATAATTGTAATCTTTAAATATTTGCCAGAGTGGGAATTGCTACATACTTATAGATGTGCCCTCTACTAGGGTCTGGGAATAGTAAATTATTATTATTTATTTGAGAGAGAGTCTCAATATGTTGCCCTTTGTAGACAATCTCACAGCAACCTCAAACTCTTGGACTTAAGCAATTCTCTTGCCTTAGCCTCCCAAGTAGCTGGGACTACAGGGGCCTGCCACAATGCCCGACTATTTCGTTGTTGTTGTTTAGCAGGCCCAGGCTGGGTTGAAACCTGTTAGCCCTGGTGCATGTGGCTGGCGCCCTGACCACTGAGCTACGGACGCTGAGCCCTCGGAATATTAAATTAGATAAAATCCTTTTTCCTCAAAAAGCTTACCATCTTGAGTTGGAGAAAGTGACAGGTAAAGTGATACCTAAAGAAGAAAGTACACACACACACATAATGTGCACTTGTGTGGGCTGGGAGAGCTAGTGTATATATGTGTACAGTTTATACTACATGGCTCTTGAATTTATGGCTTGTTGTTTATTAGTTTATTAGACCTGTTTGTTTTCCTAGCCTAAATTAGGGAGATTAGAAACACATCTTTTGTATTCTGTATTATGATGACTCTTTTTCTTTCCAGTATAAAATATTTATTCTGAAAGTAAGCAACTTTTCAAAGTTACACTGTCTTAATGTTCTACACCTTATTTCCTACCTGTCTGTGGGCATTTGCCTTTATTCATTTGTGTTTCCTGGTATATTTTGGAAGATGTGCTATCATGCCAGTTCCATGCTTGTGTGCATATATGTGTGTGTACATGTGTGGTTGGTCTGATTGTCTGAAGTGCAGACTTAATCTATGAATTCTTTAATGTTCCTGTCACCAAGCAACTGGTATTATGTGCTGAACTCAGAAGATAGGTAATAAAAACTGTCAAATCTATTTCTCAGTGTGTGTGTATTTATGAATATAATTGCTAATTACTCAAAGGTTTGAGGTTATCTGGGCTCCTGTAAGCTCCTTTTCCCTGCTGCCTGCCTTTGGGGCCTTACCCTCCTCATTGACACTTCTCTTACAGGGTGGGCAGGTGACGGGGTCAGTATTAAAGAGCACTCAAACCAGTTCATCTTGACTTGCTTTTAAAATTTGATTAAAAAAAACTGTAGAAAGACTATTTAAAATTTTTATTAAAGCAGTTTTTGTTCTCTTTACATGCACACTCACATAGTAATCCATGACGTTCTACTTCTATTACCATAGAAATATTACCTAATCTGAGCGCATTGCTACTCTATTCTACAAAGGCTGAATCACTCTGAAAGAACACAGGAGGAACGTGGAATGGTAAATGTTAAATAAGGAGTACCATTGGGACTTTGATAGTGAATTGGAGCTCGTTATTGCATGTACTACCTCTAGTATGCACTTTCTTTTTTTTTGCCAGGGCTGGGTTTGAACCTGCCACCTCTGGCATATGGGGCCATGGCCCTACCCATTTGAGCCACAGGCACCGCCCACTAATATGTACTTTCTTTGAAAGAACATTGCATACATTGTCCAGTTAGAACTCTGGGATGAGTTGGTTCACTCCTGGCCAGCTCTGTCTTTAGATTTCCTGTCTTTTTCATAGTTTTGTCCACAGCATGATAAAACTATCCTCCTCAGTGCACTATCCTCCTTGGAATACCCATCAGCGGCATTTTCTGAGAGTCTTTCTTATTTCTGTTCTTCTGATCCTCCTTTTACTCAGAGTTGTCACCCAGACCTCTGCTAAATGGCCTAGAAATGTCTAATTGTCTCAGCTTTTCCACTTAACTTAACTTTCTTTAAGTGAAAACTGATTCCCTTCATTTCACCATTTCTTCTACCCTTCAGTGCTCTTAGATTCAAGGCTGACCTTCCCCCGTTCCGCTTCTCGCCATTACCTACCCAGCTCACTCCCGACCTCAGTTCAATCCACGACCAAGGACTGCTTACAAAACGGTGTTCTGTCTCCTGTCACTCTGTAGCAGGCCAGCGCTGGACTTGGCTTCCCTGGGTTAGAAAGGGGATTGTAATGTTCACCTAAATCTGTGAGGAGTAGGGAGAGCCAAAGACGAGGGTGCACGCTACATCATCAGGACGCGGTGTTGGCGTTAAAATCAAGAAAGCAGAATTCAGTCCCATGAAAAGGAGGAGGGAGGGCAGAGGTTAGATTCTAGGAGTTGGGACAAAAAAGAGGAGAAGCCGGGTGGATTTCTAAAACAATGAAAGATTCAGAGTATGTGTAGATTTAAAGCAGCAAAAGGATTTATAAGTTTGTTATACATAAAATTAGATCCTTTACATATTTGCTGCTGTTGTAATGATTGGGAGTAAGGAGGGAATTACCTTTTTAAAATTAGAAATGGTGCTTTGAAATGATAATGCTTTTCTCCCATCCTCTTGTTTTTATCTTTCCATGTCAGGTTTTCTTTCATTGAGAACCTCCTTAGAGGGACTGCATTTCCCCTGCCCCCAACTCCTGCTGTCACCCTGAGCTGCTTCAGCACCTACAGCAGCAGCTTTTTGGCTTCTTCATTCATTCAATTCTGCTCCTGCAACTCATCCCATGGCTCCACCCTTATAATTTTGTAGCACTTAGGACTTCTCTACTTCTCCAATCTTCCTAATCCCAGAAATGCTGCTCTATGGACATTCCACATTTTTCCAATTCCAATTTATCCCTGACCCCTCACAAAAGCTGCTGCTTCTGTTAATCTCTAGTCCAGTATCCCCACATAGTCCTCTTTTGATCGGTCTCCTCCCTGACTTCACTGCCTCCACTCCTTCTCCTGGGCAAATCTCTTAAAGCTGACTCCTTAGAGTATCCTGATTGCCATCTCTCTTCCACTATACTGTGGGTCAGTTGTGGGGGTGACGTCCCTGCTCCTGCCTCAAGCCTGTGAGGCCCATGTACCTGTCCTGCCTCGGAGTGTTTCCGAGGTTGTGCTTCTCATCACCTTCCTTCTCTTCCTCTTTAAACTCCTACCAGGCTCTGTTCCCTGCCCTTGACCTTGCCCTTACTGATAACCTAGCCCTCTGCATTATAAATAATAGAATCAGATGTAACTACCTCCAGATTATCTTCCTCTCCCCCTCCAATTTGTCTACATTGTTCATTTTTTATTTGGTCTTGGAAGAAAACAAGAAAGTAATTGCTTTCTAAAAATAAGCTCTTGCCTGTTCTTGGTTTGTGATCCCTTTCTGTGTTCCTCCTCTTATTCCTCCATCTGAACTTTGCTTCCTTAAATCCTCCCTTTAACCTAAACGTCTCCTCACTGGCTATATCGCTGTCTATAAATATGCTCTGCATTGCCGCGCTGAAAAGGCTTCCCTTCCTCTGCTCTGTCTTATGACCTCTGGGAGTGACTGTGTAATCTCTCACTCTTCATTTCCTTACTAACCTTTAAAAAGAGTTTTAAAGTTTTTTCCTTGATTCTTCATTTTCTTCCTTTCCATTCATTCTTTAGACACCATACCTGGTACAGACACTCGCAGAACTTGCAAAATCTAGATAGCCAAGAACTAGTTTAGATGATCATGAAAATTATCATGATTGCCTGAGAAAGCCCAGAGAAGCCATCTAACTGACTCTAACTTCCCTACCTTTAGATCCAGGTAGGAAACAGGGGAATTACCCCCACCCCCCATAGTACATTTAAAGGGGCAGTGAAAGATAAAGTAACATTAATTTGCAACTGAACGGTTTTTCATTGTGCCAATCATTTCATTGTCTTCCCTATTTCATAAAGTTATGTCTTATTTTGGCCTCCAAGATTCCACTTCTCTCGTTTGTTTTCTGTCTCTTGCAGGTTCCGAGTCTTTAATCTGACCCTTCACTTTACACATCTATGTCTACAATTTTGACCACTGCAAACATGTTAATGGCTCTCAAATACCTTTTTACCTTTTCAGATCCCTCTGGCAGGCGCTAGGCCTGTATAGCTCGTTTTCCCTCTGGGTTTTACACCTGTGTGTCTCTCATGCAGTTGATTTTAATGCAGCCAGCACAGAACTAATTGTATTACTTTCTCACTGTCCCCTAACATAAAAAGGCTCATGCCATCAACACCTTGGTGACAGAGATAGAAACCTTCAAATAATTAGTTGAATCTAAATCATGTTTGAATAGGGCTCAGGATCTTACCCAGGTTGGGCAGGGCTGGCTCTGGTAGTGAGTAGAAGAGAGTGTACAGGCTGCCGCTGGGAAGAACTGTGGAAGGGACGAGCTACTGGATATGATGCAGCTGCTCTGAAAAGATTGGAAAGCACAAAAACTTCTGTGACCACAGGGAGGAAATCGGCAGGATGTGTCCCTTCCTCAGTCAGTCAGGTGCAAGGCCTGTGACTTGAGTTGACCCTTTCACAGGGATGTATTGCGCTGATGAAATTCTGCTGTCTCTTTTCACTTTAACATTGATGATCGTTAGCGAGGAAATCCTCTAGTGCAGAAGGTCATGGAGAAAGATATTTCAAAATGTGACAATGAGAATTGCCTGAGTTTATACTTTTGCTCAACATTGAGAAGGGATAAAAATGGATTTTCTCTTTTTTATGTGTTCCGTTCCTCTCTTGAATGATATTGTTCTTGAATCTCTTTGTTGACTTTTGGCTATTACTGTATATGTACTAACATGAGCTATTTTTAAAATGTGTAAAGAGAGGGCCAAAATATATGGGATTCCATTTAGTATAAGAAATTTTTGTTTCTTGAAGGAAAAAGTTCGCACATAGTCTAAATGTATACACATTTGATATAGGAAAATGGGTATACCCTGATGTTAAAAATATTTTTTGAAAGGAAAGAAGATCAGCTAAAATTAATTGAATCTGTCTTGAACTCTAGATACTATATTGATACAAATATAAATTTATTTTATTAACTTTCAAAATCTACAATAGATTATACATTTTTTTCTTTTTTAACAAGAAGATGCAAGTATCATATTTCTTCATTAATTTAGAAAATAAACTTCTAATCTGCCTTGCCCACCTACCCCTCACCACCTCCATGCTGTCTTTATTTATGTCTCTAATGCTTCCTATATTTTTTTCTCTTGGTTTGTTTTCTGTACTTTTTGAATACTCTGAAGGACAAAGTAAATAAAATATACTCTGATTCTAAATCAAACCAAACAATAACAAAAATCCATCCAAAACAACAATAAACTCCCATGACCAGCTGAAAAATCATTTGCCTATTTCTAAGTGGTTTATTCTTCAAAAGTTACTGAGCAGAGAAAAGGGGCCATGTATTTAAAAAAGTTGATCCTAGTGCAAACATTATTCCCTTTACCTCTGACACGTAAAGCTAACATGATTTAATCAGGATTGAAAACAATGAAGGAAAAAAAGTCTGCCCACTGAAAAATCAATAAAACAAAAACAGTATATAGTATTTGTCTAACCCAATACAATGAGACCAAAAAATGGGCCGTATTCAATTCATCTCAGTTGGTAATTGAGACCTATATTTGACACTCTGAACTCACTACTGCCCTCACGTTGACTTGTAACTATAATTGCTCTTTCCTATGGCTCCCTAAAAATTCCTCTAGTTCATCTGGAAACCCTTTGCTTTTCTTTCTTCTTTTTCTTTTCTTTCTTTTTTTAAAGACAGAGTCTCATTTGTCATTCTTGGTAGAGAGACGAGGCATCAGAGCTCACAGCAACCTCAAACTCTTGGGCTCAACTGAATCTCTTGCCTCAGCCTCCCAAGAAACTGGGACTACAGGTGCCTGCCACAATGCCCAGCTATTTTTTAGAGACAAGGTCTTGCTCTGGCTCAGGCTGGTCTCAAACCTGTGAGCTCAGGCAATCTACCTGCCTTGGCCTCCCAGAGTGCTTGGATTACAGGCAAGAGCCACTGCACCAGGCCTGCCATTGTTTTTCTTATATAATATCTACATATCACAACTCCAAAGGTTTGTCTCCTAATTATGTTTCCTCTATATTCATTAGGCCTAGGTTGCCTTGTTTTAGGCCTTTAGGAGACAGGGGCATCACTAGTTGTCTTATTACCAGCTCACACACTGAATTATAAGTTTCCACGGTTTCCAGAGGAGGTAGGTTAGTTAGGGAGCATAAAGGCTCAGCCAATAAATTAAAGGGATATTTCTCTGTGTCCAGATTATATTTCAGTTGAGCCACAAATGTTCTACATTTGAACATTATAGATTTGGTCTGCTAATCTTTTCACAGGCTTATTTCCAATTGATCACTATTGGTCTTTTCTCTGAGAATCAAGTCAATGACTTCAAATGGTTGCAGACAACTTCCTTCCTTCCCTTCCTTCCCTTCCTTCCCTTCCTTCCCTTCCTTCCCTTTCTTTCTTTCTCTCTTTCTTTCTTTCTTTCTTTCTTTCTTTCTTTCTTTCTTTCTTTCTTTCTTTCTTTCTTTCTTTCTTTCTTTCTTTCTTTCTTCCTTCCTTCCTTCCTTCCTTCCTTCCTTCCTTCCTTCCTTCCTTCCTTCCTTCCTTCC
>CAUYQV010197947.1:0-11366 GCA_963574575.1 Galagoides demidoff | reverse complement strand
ATTTTTGTGGGGTCCTCAGATTAACCTTCGAGTGAATACATTACTCATTTTATTCAGACACCGCTCAGTTTAATCCGGCATTATTCATTCAACCAGTATCTTCCTTAAAATAGATTGAAAGTGACTAAAGAAAGTAAAAGTCATCAAATGCGTAGAAGAAAAGAAAGACTGAGATGAATTATTAGTTATGAATTCTAAGGTAAAAATGTTAAAATCAAAGTAATATTACAAAGTCATTTTTTTACTAGCAAAGTGTTAACTAGTACTAGTACTATTACAAAGCTAGTTTTATTACTAGTACTATTACAAAGCTGGTTCTGGCACAGTCCTGGCAGTACCCATTATTCACCATGTTAACTGAAACCCATGCTTATTGGAACCATGTCCTGGTTCCAATTACTACAGAACCTTGCAAAAGTGAGGACATGTTTCCGATATGTACAAGCTTCACTTATGGAAAGAGAACACTGCCTTGAACCTTATATAATTCCTTTATTATACTATAGGAAAAAAAGTAAGCCAGAACCATTAACCATTATTAATAATATACATATATGAGGCTTAGGAAGAGTACCTTGTTCTTTTTTTTTTTTTATTACATCCTTCTTGTAATTAAGAATGAAAACACATTCCCTATATACTTTGGCCACAGAATTTTTTCTAGCATAACTTAAATAATTTGCTTTTATGAATTGTTCGGGAAAACTTTGAAACATTTTCGAGACAATCTGATGTTTAATCATGAAATATATTTAATGCTTAATTAAACATGTAGGTTGTTTTGTAAAATGTTGCTATATTACCATAAAAAGTAGAAGTAGCACAATACAAGCATATAATGTGATAAAACCAGAAATAAAACTTTTCAAAATCAGTATAAAAGCAAAGGAAAATGTAAAGTTCTATAATTGTGAGATGCTGCTACACCGATGCTGCATAACCAGCCTCTGCACCTGTCTGTGCTCAGTGGTCTTTGAGTTAACTGTGATTCTGCTTTGCCTGCCGGGGGTCAGCTCAAGTGACTTAACTTGGTCTTGGCTGAGGGCTGGATTCAGGTCTTGTATCCTTGTCTGTTAATTCTGGCATTTGTAGGCAGTCAGGGCACATGCTTGTCTCCTGGAGCAGTGCAGGAGGACAAGAGGTGAGTTAGAATCACAAAATGTCTCTTAAAGATCATGGTAAAAACTAGCTCTGGCACTTCTGCTCACATTCCGCTGGTTACAGCAAACCTCATGGGGAAGTCCAAACTCAGTGAAGTTGGAAAATATATTTTACCCACAGGGAAGCTGTAGCAAAAGATTGGAGGGAAGGAAACCTTGTGAACAAAAGATACTACCCAGCACGTGCACCAAGCATGGGCTTAATATATTTCCTGTGATTGAGCCTTAATATTTATTTTGATTATTACAGGACCCTCTTATCCATAGGGGGTATGTTTTGGGAACCCCACTGGATGCCTGAAGCCCTGGATAGTATTGAACCCTATATATATATGATATATTATGTTGTTTCCTGTACATACATGCCTGTAGTAAATTTTAATTAATAAATTAGTCACAGTAAAAGATTAACAATAATAACTAATGATAAAATAGAACTGTTAAGACAATATACTGTAATGCAAGCTATGTGAATGTGATCCCCTTACCTTGCTCTCTTTAAAAATATCTTTAATGGGGTTGTGTCTGTGGCTCAGTGAGTGGCTTTAAACCCAGCCCAGGCATATACCAAGGGTGGTGGGTTCAAACCCAGCCCAAGCAAAACTGCAACAACAGAAAAAATATCCGGGCATTATGGCGGGCACCTGTAGTCCCAGCTACTCGGGAGGCTGAGGCAAGAGAATTGTCTAAACCCAAGAGCTGGAGGTTGCTGTGAGCTGTGACGCCATGGCACTCGTGGGCGATAAAGTGAAACTCTGTCTCTACCAAAAAAAAAAAAAATATATATATATATATATGTGTGTGTGTGTGTGTGTGTGTATCTCATATATAATATTTTTGGTCCTCAGTTGACCATGGATGTGTTTTTGGGAAATGAAACCACAGCTAAGTAGGGATTTCTGTGTATTAATAGACGGTAAAAAAAATAAAAAATGCCAAAACATTATCATTTACAAACTTCCTATTGCATTGAGAATGTTCACAATTTTAATACAGTTTAAATTGAGAACACACTTATAAAAGGTGACATATGATATACATTTGAAGTAAAAGTTACCAAGTCTTTATAGATTCATGTCAAAATCAATTGCTATGGTTATTCTGTAAACAATTGTCTGATTAAATATTATTTCATTATAGACATATACTATAAATTTTACATAAGAATTCTATGTCTTGTCTATTCTGTGACAAGGCATAAATATTTTCCATAAAATGGTGCCATGCCTAATATTCTTGAAGTCTTCCTGTTCATATTACAAATACAATTGAAAATAAATTCTTCCTATGTGTTTTAAATATTTATAAGTTTGGTTTTATTTTACAGGTCCCTTGTAAAATCATAATATTAGGTGTCATTTTCTCCTATAATGTAAATAAATGTTTATTTAAACTCTGTTGATATGTTTTAAAAATTCTTTCTGCAAGTGATGAATCAATTATTTATAATAAATATCGGAGCCCTATTATTAAGAATTTGTTATCAATAAGTCCCATATTTCTAATGGTAAATTATATATTACAGATATAGATCTAATTTTATGTATGTATATAAGTGGTGGACTTGAAAGCCTTATTGCCATATGGCTGCTTCTTGCCCCGGTTCCCCAATATTAGTTTGATACTGTGTTTAAAGTGCCTACTATGTGCAAGGTACTTGTACTAAGTATATGTCTTCCACATTCCCAAAGAAAAAAGTACCATGCTTATCACTAAAGAATTATAAGAAAATCTTATTTCTCTAAATATGAAATTTTTGCCCTCTCTTCCACTCAGATATCTCCCATTTGCTATGTATTAAATTCTTCGATTACTTAACCAAACTTACACGTGTGATGAAATTTGGAACACAGGTTAAGACGAATTGAATCAGATTCTTGATTTTCCTTCATGCAACTTGGTTTCTGAATGTTTCTCTGGACTAATGTTAATGTCTGTGAATTATCAATGGCCTTGCTTTTATTTTTTCACATCATCTGTTTCCATGAGCTTGTATGATGTCTTTATAACTAGTCTTGACCAAACCAAGAGGCTGCACCTCTCCTGGTTCTAACAAACTAATCAAAATGTATCCAAACCTTAGAAACAGAAGAATTTTTGTTGGGTCTTAATGACAGGTGTAAGCAAGGGAAAGAATAAATAAAACTGCTTGACTTTTCCTGTCCCACGGCAGGTTGTGGTTCTATGGCACCCTCCAATGGTTTAGACCATTTTACCTATGACCAGGACATCAGTTACACCTCTTGTAGGGGTTAATTCAGCAAGTGGCTAGAGACAAGGTCATTGCATTGAAAAAGACAGAGTTGGACGAGCCAGATCAGTTATTCGTAAGAACAATTAGACTTTAAAATGGCAATATATCAAACAGTACATAAAATAAAAAAGTTTTAAGGCACTACATTTAATTTTTTTTTCTATTAATGGTTTCTCCTGTTCCAGTCACCATTTTTCCATTTTTTTTTTCCATTTTGTCATTTTACCTCCTGGTTTGCAACCAGTGAAGATTCTAGTAAATAAAGGCCATATTACCCTCCACACTTTTTTTTTCCCATGCTGGAAAACATAATTTCTATGAATTCATCATGTACTGGATTAATTCTGAACTGTAGCTTTTCAATATTGTTTTGAAGCCCCAGATAATGTGCCTTTTGAATTACCCCACAGTGTCCTAAAATTTATATATGATTTTTATAATTAGGGCAAAAAGATAAGATGAAAAAAAGTCCATTGGTCCACATCTTTTGTTTTAAATAATATTTGTATCACATTACCTAGAAATATAGAGTATAGATCAATATATTATCAAAGGAAAAGCCAGCAATGAGACCAACACACTAGCAAGCGAATGAAACAAGAAAATAAATGATTTTATAATAAATATAAAGTCATATTTTGGAAGGAATATGTTAATGTGACTTCAAAACCATATCGAATTTAGGAAATTAATAGCACCCTTGCATTGTCTCAGTGTTTTATATATTTATAAGTGAAATACACATAGTGAGTACAATTGGGATATAAAAGAAAATTAACTAAAATTCTAACTAAAAACAAACAAAAATTAGATTGCTTCAGGGTAGATTACGGAAAATATAAAAATACGGAACAAACAACTATAGCTTGTAACTTTATGAAGTATTATCACTTTTTCAATTTTAATCCATAAAATAATTTTTCTTCTGGAAATTAATATAGAAAGTGAAAAAAGTCAACTGTTGAATAGAAATTTATTCTTTTGTACCTTTACTGACCTTAATTATAAATTCATTTTTTAAATCATTTTATTCTTGATGAGAAATGTATTTGATATTTTTAGGTATTTCTCTTGGAAAAGATAAAAGATTTTATAGTAATAGAATGTTGGCTAAGTAGCTAGTTATTACATACTTAAATTTCTGGTCTTTAAAATGACATAAAAGTTCTAGATCTTGGTAATTCATGCTGTTAATATCTGCTGATATGAAGTGAGGCTGTGTTAACGTGGGGTCATAAACACTGTCACCTTTAGAGGATTAGGTTGTAGCAAGCAGACTGTGTCTTTGACATCGGAATAATTGCTTCTCATTGGTCTCTACAGTTTTTGCTTTGACTGTTGCTAACAAGCAGGTCTGTCTTCTAGATTCATTTTAATTTTTTCTATGACAATTGAACTATTTTTGTCTATGTTCACTGTGAAGAATATCAACAGAAAAAAATACTATAAATATGACTTTGTAAGGTACAAATATTTTGGGAATATAAGATATAGTCCTTTCTGGCATGAGTTTCTAAGCTGGTATATGTTGTTTTAGAAAATATTGCAAATCTACTTTAAAGTTGGGCTGGCAGATAAACAGAAATAAGATTACCCTTTCCTAAATATACTTTTGGCCCCCTTTATACGAGATATGTTTAGCCTTTAATTATATTTTAATCTGTTTCTTCGTACAAAATAATACCTCGTTATTTATCCAAACAATTTTAAAAATAATCCAAAGTTAAATAGCTTTCTAGAAATAAACTTTCATTTATCACCCGTCAATTACCTAGCTTAATTGCTTATAGAAGCCAATGAAGTAAATACATTTATATCTAAAGCAGTACCGTAAGTTTATTCAAACAATCTCAGGACAAAAATCTACCATATATGTTAAGTAGACTATTTCACAACATATAAAATTATAAAGCAAAAGACAGCATTTTAAAAACTAAAAATCAACTATTTTAGAGCTTCTAAAAGTCTGTGTTCTCTAAGTAGCACAGCACTTTGCAAACAGGAGGAATTGAATAAATACTCTGTTTAAATTATTTGAATTATTTTGTTCTAAGGACATGTATGTAATCGGTCTTATCAACTTCTATTCTTCTACTCTATAAAATGTAGTTTAATGATATTTAACAAGAAACATTTTCATTCTTCATGTTTTCTTTAGAATATAATTTTTAAATTAAAATATATACCTAATGAAAATAAAACCTATTCATAACTTTCCAAATTTGATTTGTATTTTAATAATTTATATAATTAATTATCTTCTATTGTTTGCATGCACTAGAATTTTCATGTGAGGGCTAAGAATAATTACTCAATGAAATGTTATTTGTGCTTAAGCAATGCAGGGCATATATTTGAAGACCTTTTTAATAGCAATGAATATATTGTTTAAACGTCAAGGCACCTTCTTTTTTTTTTAATTAAATCATAGCTGTGTACATTAACATAGTCATGGGGTACAATGTGCTTGTTTTATATACAATTTGAAATATTTTCATCAAACTAGTTAACATAGCCTTCATGGCATTGTCTTAGTTATTGTGTTAAGACGTTTATATTCTTCATTTAGAAAGATTCACATGTGCCCTTGTAAGATGCACCATAGGTGTGGTCCCACCAGTTACCCTCCCTCTACCCTTCCTGCTCCCTCCCCTCCCCTTTTTGTAGGGTTGCTTATTCTACAATTTCAGATATAAAAGAAAAATCCTCATTATTCTTGATATTGAATTTAACTTTTTGAAAATTTCCACAAATTTATTTTCAAATTCTATTAATTCTTAATCCAATATATATTGAAATTAAACAATAATGTAATTTCTCTATTTTAGTATAGAAAGATATTTGGTCTTAGAATCATATTCATTTCATATGTTAATGAAAGTATATTGGAGTTCCATTTGAAAAAAGTATCAGTAAACTGGTACACTGTTGTAATAGCCATGGGTCTCTGTTGAATGCCTAGAAAAATGTGAATATTCATTTCAAAAGTGATACTGATGCATAATTTAATAAGGTATCTGGGTTTTATATGTGTTAAGTTCTTAATCTCTTGGTATAGACATTTTGCTGTGTCTCATGCAGTCCCACAGAGAGCTTTCTGGTTTCTAGTAAAGCTTGCCTAATTTGTGCCTACTCCTTCTTATACTTATTAACTTTAAAAATTTCTATTCTTTTTTAAAAATTATATCATTTATATCAAACAAAATGTCCCTTCGATACCCTTCAGTAGGTCCTTGGTCTCAGAGATTTGAAGAATGAATCCACAGATTTTTATTAAGTCATAACTGTGTACATTCAATACTTAGCTGTATACAATCCAGTGCTAAGACAGGATTTAGTTTATAGAAAAGAATACCAAAAAAGCATCAGAGCACCTGGCAGAGGGAAAGACTTAAGTCAAGAAATTGCTATGCCTGGGTTCTTTGTCTAGGGGTATATGTAGTCACATAGATCCTTTTGCAGTTACATTTGGCCAGGACTTGCTAACAGTCCCTTCTGCTGGGGTTAGATGAATGAGTGTATCAGAGATTGGATACAGTCCCTTCTCCTGGGGTTAGAGGAATGAGTATATCAGAGAATGGATACAGTCCCTTCATCTAGGAGCAAGGTGAATGAACCCACTAATGAATGGATACAGTACTTTCATGAAATTGTCCAGGCCTAGGAAATGAGGGGTCCCTGTTCATCCCTGAATGAGGGAACCCTGTATTACCCTTAGGCCTATGAAATACTCACAGCAGAGTAGTGCAGCCAGAGGTTCTTTCCAGGTTCAAGGGTGGTTCTTGGGTTGGCACCAGCATCAGCATGAGCTGTGCAGTGGTCTCCTTCAACCAACTAGGGGCATATGGGCTTCTGCTACCCTCTTCCTCTCTCCGGCTCTTGGTTCCCCAGCTCTTGCCTCCTCTCCTCTGCTGCACCAACATCCCTGAGGTGGAGATGCAGAAAGTGGGTCAGGTCCCTCTAGTCAGCCCTGCGGTCCAGGCCTCCTTGGCTGCCACCACTCTGTATCACCTTAACCACTATTATCATGATTTATCTTACTTTCTTTGAACCTTCATTCAGAAAATTCTTATAATTTTTAATGAATGAACTCATTTTCTGATTTGTGTTATTTTATATGTGCACATTCTTAGAGATAGCGGTGTGAATATGGGCATGTGTATTCAGATATATGATAGGTAGATACGGAGAGACATAGATTTAAAACACAGATGGAAATACATGTAGAGACATTAATTATTAATGTATTAATACATTTAAAATACGGATAGAAAATGAGACAAAAATGCTAGATTCTTTCCATAGCTTTTCTAATCTAGGATAGCCCATTTAACATACAGATACCAATACCGGATACAATGCTATGTTAAGGTCCCAGGAATGATCACTAATGTTTGTTGAATGGTTTTTTTGTATCAAGCACGATGATAGACACTTTTTAATCTTCACACTAATATTACAAGAGGAAATGTTTTTCTCACCATGACATGATGATGTGAATTGAAGCCATCAGAGGGCATCTTCTCTGAGCCTCCATTCTCTAAAATTCTGATGAAGAATTTCACGCAAATTCCTAGACCGACAAAAATTATTTGTTGAGAGACTCCCATTAGCGATCAGCGTCCCTTCTTCTTTCTTAACCCTTTTGGTGAAAGTGCTCTCCTTTTTTACCCCTGTGGTGGTGTGATCTTATCTCTGCAGTGCACGTACATCTTGGTCTTGCAGTCCATTTAGGAGCAAAGCGATGTTTTATTCACCTGCTCCCCTCCTGCTCAGACCTAGCACTTGTGGCTGCACAGTAAACATTTGTTGAATTAGTGTCTGAATATAGGACGGCAAGTTCTAAACTGTCTAGTCTTCTTTCTGAGGATGGAGTTTATCTGTATACAGAAAGAGATTAAATCAGTGATCATTGAAAAGCATCATTTTTGAAGCTTTAATTGCATTAATTTTCTTATAGTCAAAAGTAAGTGGAGTTTAGAAGATATTTTTTCTTGTGAGAAATAAAATTCTGGTGAAAAAACATAAGTAAAACAAAAAACGCTTATATTTTTATTTGATATTTTGGAACTTCATTAAGCACTGTTATGCTTGGATTATAGTTCAGCTTATCCATTTTTTAGTTCTTAGTACTTATGTATGAACTTTGGAAAATAACAAGCATTGTTAAATTAAACATTGTTAAAATCAATAATGGGTTACACTCTGCATTCTAGATTTTATTCAAGTTGCTTTTCATTTTGGACATGAGACATTCTTTTCTAGCTTATATGCAAATAATTTAATTCTGTTCTTAGCAAGCAGATGGATAGGTTTAGTTGACATACTCTCTTTTCTGTTGTCTTGTCTCTTAAATATAATCGTTAAGTAGTTATTGTATGATTTTGCTGTCTGTCTTTTATGCAGAATTTTGACATCTTACAAGGAGAATTGAAGAATTAAATTAAGCATAAAGGAATGTGGTTTTGTGCATAGAAATAAAACCCAAGCATGAAAAAATATATTGGTTTGGTTCTTAACACTGATTGCTGTTTGTTAAAACAGCAACAGCAGTGATTATTTCTTTCCTGTATCTGAGAGCAGTAAAATCATAATGGCTCAGAAGATGGCTGAAAAATAGTAAGCATGTTTTAAGTTGTGCCATGTTTCCTTACCACCCTTCTTTCATCCCCTAAATATAAAAAAGAGAGGAAGGGACATATGAGGAAGAAAGAAGAAAATAATCTAGAAAGATAGACGACTTTACACAGTCTAAACAATATTTGGAGAAAAATGTACGTCTCTCTCATTTCAAACTGTGCAAGTTAATCTCTGAGTGTTTTGGTTTATTTTTCTTGCCTGGGGAATTGCTACAGAATTTCTCTCTGGCAAACAGAAATAGAGATAAAAATATGTGTATCTGTCTTATGCAGGTGAGAAAAAGACATAATTACAAGCATTCTATAGTCTTACAGTTTCTAATGGTCAATTTATATTATCCAATTTGGTGAGAAAGAAATAAAAGGTGTGCATTTGTACGTATCTGTTACCATCCTGTTCTAATCAAGGCAGGACTGTTCCTTATTTGTCCACATTTCTGCAGGGCCTCTGAACCCCCCAAACTGGGGATTAATGAAAAGACTCATTGTCATTTATCCTAGATGACCTTTAGTTGTGGCACCTTTTCTTTCTACAGAAAATCTGCTTTTCAAAAATGATTTTCTTTTTCTAGATCAAACATTTGAAATGTTTGAATTCATTGAGATAAAAATATGACCAATTTTATTTTACATGGACACAGGGTAATATTCTTCAGCATAAACATGAGAAAACTGTGAACCTAAAAAATGTAATGATGTAACAGACAATATAATGTATCCGTATAGATATACAGGGTGTCCATAAAATTGGTGGGCATTTCAATAGACAACTATTTTAAATCGCCCACAGACTTTATGGATACCTGTAGAGTAGGACTTAAATGATAATTCACCTGTGAATTTGACTTTGTTTTGTATTTTTAGTGTTTCATCTATTTCATGAGGTATCTTTGGGTTGAATGGGAAAGTAATAGAAGCACAAGAATTTGTAGGATTTTAGAAAAATTTTTATGAAAGACAAATTATTTCTCTCAGAAAGGAATTGTTTGACTGGAAAGTGGGAGTAACCAACTGTGAGTAGAGGAATGAGGTTGTCAGGTGTTCACTAAGAGTATCTTGTAAAAGAGTAACAATATTTGATTATTTAGTCTATTTATCTGTTTATCTATAAAACCATTTACCTGATCTTAATATTATTTAACAACCTTATTTATTACAATAAAGTTGTTTTATGGATTTTTTAAAATCTTATTCTAGACGAAACGCGCTAGGCTCATTTTAGTTTCTTCTTCCTACATTCGAATTCCTTAAATCTTTTCTCTGCATAAGAGGTCACTAACATTTCTGTGTTACTGTAGCAGTGGAGCCTACCCTCTCTCAAGAAAGGCACATACTGTTCCTTCTGCCCTCCTACTGAAAATTATTGATTCTGAGCTGCAGAATAATGATGAGACATCTAGGGACTGGTGATCGGGAATCTTTGTCACTTTTTTCTTGATTGCTTCCCTCATTAATTAGTTCCACCAGGGTGTCAGATGGAATGAAGTCAGTATTGCAATTTCATTACTGGTAACTATGGGACCTATCTTAATTATAATGTCTTTATATATTCAAAACATAGACCTAATTTTAACAGAATTAAGTATTTAAGCTCCTGGAATAAAGAAATAACTTTATCTCCATAGTTGATTGTCTTATTATCTCAAATTAATTAATTCGGGGTATTTGATTTCTTGGTATTTGCCAAACAACTATTAAAATGGCATTAGCATATATTAATTTAATTACTGCTTTTTAAGGAAAATTTGCATTTTAAATATTTTGATACATATGTGTGTATGAATAAATAGATATATTCATGTGTATCGTATTTTGCCATGTATAATGTATATTATGGTTTTAGCCCAGAATTACAGGAGAAAAAAATTTTTGTTTCATTTTTTTAATTCATTTTTTTGTTGTTTATATTTAGGCACTTTTTTGGTATTATGTGTAAAGGAATTTTAGCATTATTTTTAAACATATTACTGTACAAATTGTTACAAAATACAAGAAGAGCAACAAGATACAAGAAATTTTATGTACCAGTAACAAATGTATGATATTTATACAGGATAGAAAGCCAGGAGCTCTGCATCACTGTCAGCATCAGAAGTAGCATCTTCTTCAATTTCCACATTACAGGCATCTTTGGAAGAGACACTTTTCTTTCTTTTTATTAAATCATAGCTTTGTACATTAATGCAGTCATGGGGTACAGTGTGCTGGTTTTATATACAATTTGAAATATTTTCACCAAACTGGTTAACATAGCCTTCATGGCATTTTCTTAGTTATTGTGTTAAGACATTTATATTCTACATTTAGAAAGAT
>CAUYQV010197946.1:0-14933 GCA_963574575.1 Galagoides demidoff | reverse complement strand
GCCCCTAATGGCTCTTCCCGTGGGAGCAGTAACTCCTTATTGGCTATCCCACCATCCCATCATCATTCTGAGACTTCCCTATACAAGGGTGTGCTTCTCTTTTCTCTTTCTCTCTCTCTCTTCTCTTCTCCTCCACTCTGTTCTCTGCTCTCCTCCTCTCTCTCCTCTTCTCTCTCCTCCTCTCTCTCCTCTTCTCTCCCCTCTTTTCTCTTCTCCTTGATACTGCTCTGCAGCCTCCATTCCCCACCAATAAAGACCTTTTGTACAAGCCTTGGTGGTCTGTGAGATCTCTGCCAGTTAAGTGCCGCCCTTTCAATAACCAGGTACATTGTAAAGTCCCTTAAGAAGATAATGACAGTGGCGTTGGTATCATACTATTTTTTAAGGTTCACTCAAGCACCGAAAGCCCATTATTCCCTAGTTTGTTCTGGGATTTGCTCTGAGAAGGTAACTAGTGTCTTATTAGCCAGCCTGTGAGTCCACCCAGCAGAGGACAGCAGCAGATGTGTGCAAACACACTCAAAGCCATCATAGTGCTCACTGCAATAAAACAGATCCTACAGAAAGATGCCACCCAAAGAAATGTGTGAATAAACTCAACTGAGGTTCAATATTGTGAGTAAAATACACACATTAGGGGGCTATTGAAATTTCTGATCTAGTAAATATTTAAATACAGTAATACATAAATGGCAAATTCTCTGGCACTAGTCTGCTGTAAAAAGCCCGCTGTTTGGAGATCGAGGGGCCCTGAATATTCGTCAAAGGTGTAGCTCTGTCTGGGCACGCCAACAGGCACAGGGATGCTCCCAGCCCAAGGGAAGGCTTGAGCCCCCTTTGACTACAATATATAGTTTTGCATGTCTCTACAGCCCAGCAAGACCCTTTGCATGCAGTAAGCACTTAATCAATGTTTGTGAATTGACCCTAAGTAGTCTGTGGACTTCATCCCCCCAAAATACTTTTATTGATGAATCTGTAATAAAATTAGAGAGAAATGTTCTGAGTTTTTTCTTGTGTGTGATGGAAATGAGCTCTTTATATTCAGTCACCCTGTAATTTCCTGCACATTTACATGCTCATTGTGTTAGAATTAGCACGTATTGTCATTCTTGTTCCTGATGTGATGAGATGAAAACAACTGCAGTGTCTGAATCATTTATTCATTAGTGACAGTGAAATAAACCCACAGCTGAAATAGAATTAATAAATTAAGTGTTTCAGTTCCAACAAAGGCAAAATGACAAATTGATTTTGGAATAGCTGTTGACAAGGCATAGATATAATGCCTGTGACCAATACAGACATGGCATTTCATTATTTTTTTGAGTCAAAAACATAATTACGTGAGCTCAGAAGTTCAAGATCAGCTTGAGCAAGAATGAGACCCCCATCTCTATTAAAAATACAAATATTTGCCAGGGGTCATGGTGGAAGGCTGTGGTCTCAGCTACTCGGGAGGCAGAGGCAGGAGGATTGCTCAAGCCCAAGAGTTCGAGGTTGCTGTGAGCTATGATGCCAGAGCACTCTACCTAGTGCAACGGAGCAAGATTCTGTGCCCACCCCACCCCCAAGAAAGAAAAAACCCAGCACCAGTAAGTCTGTAAGGCCTGAAAAAGGGACTCACCCAAAGTTCTGAGATACAGAAGATTTTTTCTTTTCCCCAGTAGGTGCCTTGAGTCTCTGACCTCTCTCTCCCTCTCACTTTTATAAAATCTTGCTTTCAAGAATACGATCTAGGAAGCATTTCTCCTTGGACATGAACGGCTAGAAAGTATGTTTTCAAGGAAATGTCAGTTCAAATGATGCAGTCACAGCAGGAGATATAGACTGAATATGACTTAAGCCAAAGAAATGGGCTTCCCTAGGTCCTCTTATGGAAGCCAGGTGATAAAGGCAATGGGCTATAGAATTTGGAGGGCTCCGAAATGCAAAGATAGTTTCTAACAATCTCTCCATCAATAAGAGAAAGGAGGGAAGACCACATCTCCTTCAGAGATATTTGTCCTCTGAGTATCTGTTTGTCCATGTCCTGGTGAATCATTAAGGTGCTTTAAAGTGTGTCAAAAGTCAGTTAATTGAGCTTGACAAAGTGATAAATTTTTTATGTCCTTCCAAGTCCCAGGCTAATTGTTGTTTGTTTTAATTTTAAATTCTGTTTAAAGAGTAGACATTTAAACACATAGACCGTTTTTTGGATATCAAATGCTTCTTGGATTTGGAATCAGCTGCACCGCTGTGGGGAGCCACGAGAGAGACGCCGTAAGGCACACAGGGGCCAAGGGACACATCTACGTCCCAGTGACTTGAAAGTCTTCATTTTACTGGTAGATCACCGATTCCTGTGAGTTGTAAAGAGATATAATTTAGTGTTCAAAATTAATATAATTGTTTGCAATTAATTAAAATAAATACAATTGCTTGTAAGTAGAATGACTTGGCAGTGGAGTAGGTTAGGGAATGAATGCTCAGAAGAGAAAGGAAGATAAGATTGTAGAGAGAACGTCAGGTTGGTCAGATGGTTATATGTGGGAACTGGAATCAGAAACACAAGAGTCCTATCCAACACATATACAGAGACATCAGCAATGGGATCCTGGAAGCAATTAAGTTTCGAAGATATTAAAAAGCACAAAAGTGTTTAAGATTTTGATTTCTTTTTTCTTTTTCTTTGTTGGAGATATGTCTCACTTACTACACAGACTGGTGTGCAAGGGTGTGGTCATAGCTCACTGCAGCCTGGAGCTCCTGGCCTCACGTCGTCCTCCCATCTTAGCCTCCAGAGTATCTGAGACTATGGGTGTATGGCACCATGTCCAGCTAATTTATTTTTTTCATTTTTTAAGGGACATAGTCTTGTTTTCATTTTTTAAGGGACATAGACCCAGGCTGGTCTCAAACTCAAGCAATTCTCCCACCTCATCCTCCCAAGTCCCTGGGATTACACCACGTATTGAGCCACTGTGCCTGGCTTGGTGTCAATCTTTTTAGAGGAGCACAGCTCCTTTCATCCACAGAACTGTTTTCTTTAACTGGAAAGGGACTCTTCCAGTCATTCATTATCTCAGGAGCAGGAGTTAATTAACCATGGGAAGGGGTGAGCTGAGTGGACTTTCAGCCAGAAGGGACGATAGGAACAATTTGCTGTTCAGTGTTGCTGGAAGAAGCTTGGTTGAGAAGAGCCTGGAAAGGCAGGCAGGTCCAGGGCCCAGAGGCTTTTTCTGCCGCATAAAAGCTAAGAGATTTCAGGGTCATACCTGCGATGACCTGGCTTCCCAGCAGGGCCCACTTTAAGGAGATGGAATAGTTGTAGACATGCACTTTCTTTGCAAAAAGAAAAAAGAGTTAGAACGTCACTTTCTGGTTTTCTCTGGCTGTCAAAAGTCCACAAGATAATTTTCTGGGAGCAATTTACCTCTGGTCTCATACAATGTTTATTAAAGTGCACATACCAGTGCTTTGTGTCTCCCAGTGTGAGGACACCACAGGGAGATCTCTGGCAATGGCCAGAGGTTGTGCCACACGTGTAATGAAAAGGGAGTGGTTTGTAGGGCAAGCAGAGCTATTTCCAAGAAATAAAATTCTGCCCAACAGGTTTGGACACAGTCTCAGCTGCACAAACAGCTAACTATGCTTGGTTCAGACAGGTACAAAGTGCCATTGCAACTGAGCCAAGTCTGCCAAATTCAGTATCAGAAAGGCTGTGGGTCAGCCCTGACCACGGGCGGACGTGGATGGGAGGTCCACCTCCGTCTGTTCTCCCACTCAAATGTCAGTTAAGTAACTTGAGACAATGTGAGACACTGTTTCTCTACTAACTTCAGTTAAGGCTTTCCATAATAGTAGGCCTCTAGTGAGGCAATGAGCTTAACCACACTTACTCACCGAAGCCCCCTTCACCACAAACTCTTAAGAGTATTTGAACTACAATTGGTACAAACAGCAAAAACAAAACATTTTTCATTCATAAATCTGTATTCTGGTAATAGTTTCCATTGTTCCTCATTCAGTTACTAAAATTTAAAACCATAGACATAGACCTCCAATTCATTCCTCCCTGCCTCCTTCCTGCTCTCCACACACACACACACACAGATGGGAAAAAGTAGTCTTCCCAGAAATACTTCTGATGGCACATTTAAAAGGGAGTGCCTTTGCCTTTTAGACAAACATGCCTCTTCCAGATAATAGATTCTCCCCAAACTAGTTTAGATATAAAAACTTAGCCACTGACTCACTGAAGTAAGCAAAATTAGCTTTCGGTATGGGTAAAATTCACTGTTATCTTGGTGTTTTAAAATTCTTACCTTAGACATAATTTTGTTATAATTTCTTTGGTGATGTGACAGAAATTTCAATACAAAGAAGAGATCTGGTGCATCTTACAGGGGTACATATGAAGCTTACTAAATGTAGAATATGAATGTCTTAACACAATAACTAAGAAAATGCCCATGAAGCGTGAAGGCTATGCTAACCAGTTTGATGAAAATATTTCAAATTGTATATAAAACCGGCACATTGTACCCCATGATTGCATTAATGCACACAGCTATGATTTAATAAAAAAAAAAAAGAAGAAGAAGAAGAGATTTGGGGGAAACACTAAATAATCATATAGAAAAATGCATTCTAAGAACACAGTAGTGAATGAGGTGTGTTGTACACATTTAATATCTACACCTACATAACAAAAGTCTAGCATGGCCCATTATGAAATCCTAGGATGGTTTGTATAAAAGTAAGTCCTACTGATCACAGAAACAACCTTGGTTATCCATCCCAGGGGACAATGGGAAGATGGCTCCACCAATTATAAAGAAGTGGAGCCATCCGCTAACTAATTATAGTTAGTTAGGCTCCTCTAACTATACTTAAATCTCAATTCAGTGATAATGTTTACTCTCTAACTACCAAGCTCACACTGTGCTAAGACTGCAGCCAATATCCGGCTTCTCTGCTTTCTTTACTGCCCCATCCTTGCTTGTAATAATAGATAGTGTATTAGTTTGACTGCCTGATAAAGTGGTCCATTGATGTGTTGAGCAAGAACTTCGCAACTCTACAGAAATTATAAATGTGAAACAATAGCCAGGCGTTGTGGCGGGTGCCTGTGATCCCAGCTACTTGGGAGGCTGGGGCAGGAGACTCGCTTGAGCCCAGGAGTTGGAGATTGCTGTGAGCTGTGAAGCCACGGCACTCTACCCAGGAGGATAGCTTGAGGCTCCATCTCAAAAAAAAAAAAAGATAACTAAATAAATGTGAAACAAGGAAAGAAACTGTAGCAGTGACTAGACCCAGAGGCCTATAGAGTACTCATTCATCTTCTGGTACCCACGTTTTTGGGGGAATCACCTATCCAACATTTTAGGCTTTGTGCTTTAGGTGTTTTCTGTACCCTCACCTTCAAGTTTGGGTCTTAGGTTGGTCTAAGCCAACCAGCATGTAGCATCCGTTTGACTGGTGTGATTGATTCATGGATTGACCTGCAACCATGTTTGGGTAATGAGCAGGCCTAATTCTTTTGTTATGTATCAGCAGACAAAAGTTCCATGTGTGGACTTGAAGCTAAAAAAGGGCAGACATTCTGGAGCTGCAATAGTCTCATAGAAACTAAGAGTATAAAGGTTACCTGAGAAAGCAGAAAATGTGTGGAGGAGAGCCAAGTTCAGGGATGTAGAAAATCTGGCCAGGTAGTATCACTGGAGCCCCTTGTTTAAAGATAGGCTTGCTGTTGGACTTGTAATCACAGAACTCCAAGATATCTTCTCTGTTGCTGCCGGATTTGCTGAGCTCTAAGCAACCTGCTGTACAGCAAATTCCTGCCTAATACAGCATATCCCCTCATCATTGAAGCACCAGCATGGGCTTTTGCCTTCATGGTTGCAACTACATTATAAGGATGATGGTGAGTGATACCACACTCTGAAGAGCTGTCAGTGGTGTCACAGAAAGATCTCATCTCTGCTGCTCTGTGTGACTCTGACAGCGTATATATACAGTGTGTATCTGTGGACCACATATCAAAACATGTTTCTTTTTAATGACCTGGTAATGCCCTATTTAAGCAACAAGAGGCTGGGGCTTCTATTTTTGCTTCCATCACGTGGCTTGAATGGGAAAAATAAGCCACAGGAAAATCTGAATCTAATATTTGAAGGATTAAGCAGATATGAAGAGAAGGTTGTGCTGATTAACAAAGACCCCTCTAGTGGCCGTAATCCGGCAGACGCAGGGGCTCAAAATCATATTTTCTTATCTGAACTGCTGGAGCATTTTTGTTCCTTCCATACCCTACAGCTGAAGTTGTCTTACTGTGTCCAAATAATTTCGAATAAAGCTGGAGGATGCAACATTCCAGCCCACAGGCAAATAGCAGTCTGTGCATCGGATTGTAATTTGGAAGCTGACAACAGGCCGAAAGTGGCTTATAATATACCAGAAAAGAGATGGGGTCAGCTCTTTCCTGTGTAATATCCAATGGCATTATGAGAAATCTGCTAAAGGAAATGTGACATCTTGTTCAGTCCCAGCAGCAGCGGCTGGAAGAAACAGTGTCACTTATGCAATGTTTCACTGCCTGACTATGAAGTTAATTCCAAAGATCCTCTCAGTACCTCTTAAACAATACCGAGAGTGCAGGTGTTACATGAGCTGCCAAATGGCATTCTACACTTATATTTGTACAGAAATATTACAATATATCTGCTATAATGTAGCCACTAAATCTACATAGTGAAAAGCCACAAAAAGGATACTAATAAATAGATGATGTACTTTATTATGCTTCTCTTTGTCAGATTTTGTGACATAAATTGTCAGAAGTCACTAAGAGTATTTGGTGTCCCTGGAAAAGTGTTAATTTGAACTTGCTAGAAAGGAAATTGGGTTTTAATGAAAGAACATAAGAAACAAATAGTAATAAGTGTCCACACATTTAATTTAAAGACAATTTTGAGTGCCGGAGGATAAAATAAATATGAATGGATCCAAAACAGAAATAAATTTAAGGCTCCTTCAAGACAATCCCAAAGTAATAATTTGAAATGTTTTGTTCAATGGAAATGTTTCAAAATGAATTTGGCTACATAATGTGATGATGTTAACAGATTTGCAGACTCGGTCCTCCTCAGAGTGCCTGGGTTAATGGGTAGAAGACAGAGACAAAGGTTGGATTCATATTTCCCGCAGACTCATGAGAGTTACCTGTAGTTTATGATATTCAAGAACGTATACTCTATTAAAGAAGGCATTGACTTAGGTGAATAACTCCAAACATCCTTTCCATTGCAACATTGCACCATCCTTTCACAATCTAACGCCTCACCCCCACCAAAGGTATTAGGAGAGTAAAGTGGTATCAGTTGACCAGTTGTAAACTTTTCTAACTGGGAAATATCTACACTCAAATATCTTCTTCTATATTCTTGCTATGAGCTACAGGCATCCTGACGTTTATCATCTACCCATAACAACTGGTACACCCGCTTTACTAGTCAGGGCGGTACAAAAAATGTCATGTGAGTATTTCAAATTTCAAGTATCAATAGATTAAAAAAAAACTAGCATTGCATAATTCTTCAGACAGGTCATTGGAAATACAGACAACATTAACCAAAGGAATCCAAATTGCCCCTGGGAGGTCTTACTGGATAAACTTGAGATAGTAAAGGACCCCCACCTTGCCTAATGATAGGGGTAATTTCAGAAAAAAAAAAAAAACACAGCTTAAGTGAAGGGTCTGGATGATTCCTCTCCATTTTGATGTTTATAACTAAGAACATTGAGTATCAGTGGTTAAAAGGACTGGCGAAAGTCACATAGCTAAGAAACTGGAGGAGTCAGAATTTGACTCCAAAGATCTCTCATTTAGCTGCCATGCCTTAGAAGAACAATACATTTACTGTAAGTATGTCTTAAGGTGACATTCTAACTCAAGAAATGTAGCATAGAAAACAGTTTATTAGGAAAATTGTTGGCCACAGTTTTCTTTTTTTTTTTTGAGATAGAGTCTCACTTTGTCACCCTTGGTAGGGTGCTGTGTGGCATCACAGTTCACAGCAACCTCAAACTCTCGGGCTTAAACGATTCTCTTGCCTACATCTCCCAAGTAGCTATAGGCACCCACCATAACCCCCAGCTATTTTTGTCATTGCAGCTGTCATTGTGGTTAAAAGGCCAGGGTGGGGTTCAAATCTGCCAGCCCCTGTGTATGTGGCCAGTGCCCTAACCTCTGGGCTACAGGTGCCGAACCTTGGCCACAGTTTTAAAATAATTATATTCGAAGCTTTTGAACAGACTTACAATATGGGTTTCTATTTCAGAATCTTTCTCTGCTCTCTATTGGTGTCACATTCTCTTTAGAAGATTTTTCACAATGCTATTTAAACCTGCACAGCAGGATGCATCCCTTTGTCCCCATGTTTTCCTCTCTATGCCATTCATTCTTTTATTCAACAAATATTTATAAAATGCCTTTAATGTGGCCAGGCATTATTTTATGTTCCACAGATGTACCGGAGCACAGAATAATAAGGGCAATATCTCTGATCTCATAAAGCTCACATTCTAGTACCAAGAGGCAGAAAATAAATGTCAGACATACCTGAATTATATAGTATGTAGTACAGCTAGAAGATGGTTAGTATTGTAAAAAACTAGGCTTGCTAAGTAGCGTTGAGCTGCTGGAGTAGAGGATTCATTTAAATAGGGTGGACGGTGTGAGCGTCACAGAAAGGGTGACATTTCAGCAAAGTTTTAGAGAAGGAAAATGTCCACATGGATAGCTGGAGGAAGAGCTAGAAGAAACAGCCAATACAAAGGTTCTAAACTGGAAATGGGCCCACTGTGTTTGAAGAATAGGAAGAAGGCCTACCTGTCTGGTCCAGAGTTACCTGGGGTAGGAAATGAGGTCAGACAGGTGTCAGATGCATTCTTTGGGGTCATTGTATGAATTTAGATTTTCATGAAATAAGTCACCAGGGGGTTTGAGCAAAAGGGTGACATGACCTAACTAGTGTTTGAACAGGGTCACTCTGTCTATATTGAGATGAGCCTGGTGGAAGCCAAGGCTAGAAGCGAGATCCCAGTTATCACAATGATCCAGGTGGGACCTGGTGCTGCTTTGGATCCTGGTGGTGATGGCTGAGCTGGGGGGATTCTGAAATATCAGGTAAAGGTGAGAGACAGAGAAAGGAGGCAAGAATTCTACACATTTTTGGCCTGAGCAATGAAGGTTTAGAGTTGCCATTTCCTGAGACGTTAAAACTGTATGTGGAGCAGTTTGGGAATAATTAGATGAGTGTGAAGTTCAGAGAAATCTCAACTGAGCTGTTAGTTTAGGACATGTTTACTTAAAGCCACAAGACTGGACACACGATGGTGAGTAGATAAACACATTTGTATTTTAAGCAATTTTCTAGACTAAATACCCAGAGTAATTCATCCTGGCATAGAACACCAGAAATGATGGATAAAATATAATATCTTTACATAAACAAGTCTGAGCTCTAGCACTAAAAAGAATCAGAGGCCAGACAAAGAATGAAGAGTGACTGCCCCGTGGCAGGCTAGATAGAGTTTGCTTTGATCTGAAGACATGTGTCAATTCCTGGTGGCTCAGGGCCTAGATTTTAACTGGCCACACATGTTTGGCTCTGGAATCAAAGCTTCAAGACCTAAAAGCATGGTGGTCAGGTCATAAATGCTTTAGTCAAGCAGAAAACTCCAAATTACAACGTTCATGGAAAGTGCATTAGGACAAATCGACCTGCTGGTCCCACTGAGGAGACTGTCATTAAGACATGGGACACTCTGGAGGTTTCCCTTTCATGGGTTAACCCTCCCTGTGTGGTCCATGAAAACCCTCAGTGTGAAAATTAGTCTCCCACATAGTCCTGGGTCATTGGTGACATCAGGGGTAAAGAAAATCAAAATAACTCCTCTCCAGAGGAGAGGAGTTGTGTGTGTAAGGTATTTCTTTCTCTGTGTCTCTCTACGCATCTCATTTTTATCAAGATGTTCTACTGGTAGTGTCATCAGCCTTTATCATAGTTCATTTCGATTCTAATCTCTTTCCTCCTTGTAGAGCTCCATTTCAGAAGAGAACCCTACTGGGCTGGTTTTCCAAGGGACTTCCTCAGTCCCTTTTGAGCTTTAGTCTACCTACTCTTGAACCCGCCAGCCACTTGAGTGGGTAAAATCCCTCAGAGTTTATAGCTGCCGTCCCCAACTGGCCCACTGTGCTTCCAGGCGGATGGCTGTCACCTGTTCTATAATCCTGCTCTTCTCAGATGCAGGGTCGTGTCCCATTGCTTCCTCCTCGTAGCTTCTGCCAGCACACAGGGCTTACGGCTGCTGGTGGACTGTTCCTGCCCACTTGTGCTTTTGGCTTCATAGATATTCTAAACATTGTCTTTTTTTGGTTTTGCTGTCACCTTTCTCTGTCTTTTTCACATATGGCTTAAGAAAGCATCAGAAACTATGCTTACCACTGCTACCGTCTCCTAGACTGTATGTAATACATCTTTTTAAAAATGTAAATAGATTTACAAAAAACCAGATTTCATATATATGTATATGTGTCTGCATATACAAAATAAAAGATCAAGACCACGCTTAGAATAACGGTACATGAAGAAAGAGCAAGTAGAAATGGTTAGATAATAAAATTATTAGAAATAATAACATTTCTAATTATTAGAAACCAATTATTAGGACCAATTATTAGGAATAATTTTAATATGTGATAATCACTCCAGCCTCGGGAAAAATTGTCCATGGTAAGAGATTTTTCTTTGGTGCTGAGTGCCTCCTGGTTCCATAGTCTATCCCCTTCTGACTTGGCACAACTAACCTCCTAGGAACCATCTGTGGTTTGTGCTCACTCACGGTCTATTAAAACCTTCTCTTTGACCCTGAATTCACACTGCACCATAATTCCACGATAGAAATGTGAACTAGTACTTTTTAGAAGAACACGAGACTAAATGGAAATCTCCACTTAGCCATTAATTGAGTCAATCAGCTTTGACAAATCAATTTATCTATTATATAGATACTTGCATGTAAGTATTGATAAAGTCCAATAAAAATAAAGAAGAATAAGTAAACTCCAAACCGTGTAATAAGTGAAAAAATGAGTGACACACGCAGGTGTGATATAGACAGCAGGTGTGTGTTCTAGACCCCAAACATAACTCAGAACGCTTCAGTATCCTGGCTGAAAAGTACACGCACAGTGACAGGAATAACAGGATTGTCAGGAGACCAGAGACTTTCTGCCCCTCCACTCCGGCTGCCTGATCTGTGCTACTGGTCCGGGAGTCTGGACCAGGAATCCTGCGGAGGCCTCCTTTACTCCGTGGCTTTGTCTTGGCTCAAGTCTCATACTGCACATGCTCTCAGTCTGCAGAGACTTTGTCCAGTTTCTAGCTCCGACCTTTACTCCCAGGTTTGACCTCAGGACAAGTCCAGTATCCTTTGTCCCCACTGGCCTGAAAATCAACGGGTGGGGAGGGGAGTGTGCAGCTTGAAACCTTTTAGAAATTCCACTAAACAATACGCTGGTGCACATCTCAGACATGCTGTTCAAGAATTCAACGTTCAAGCATAATTATATCTTATATAGGAAATAACACCTACCTAAAAATGTTAAATTATTTAAAGAGTTTGTTCCACATGAAAAATAAATATGCCATGACAGATAAGTGTCAAGTCCTTCGTAGTTCTGAAAACATATAATTTCTGGTATTTCTTACAAGGATGCTTGCTCTACCACGAGGATCACAGGAGTCCGGCTACTTTATTGAGATATTTATTTTTTATTCACCATTAAGGAAGACATGGCAGAATAAAATGACTTTTCCCAGCAGTTGGCTGCCAAGCCCTTCCCTTTCCGGGTCTGTGCAGCTCCCCTGATCAGGGAGGTCATTAAGCTATTTTGTGTTTCAGCACCAGGACCTGAAGCTGCGGTGGATGAGATATAATCAGACCCCTAACTATAGGGGGTTGTCCCATGAGACCCAGGTTCTTACAGCTCTTCACCACCTCTTTTCTCCACCATACTCACAGGGCTTAATTCATCCTGCTCCTTATACACACTGAGTGTTCTCTTGCTTCTGGCCCTTTGCGTATATAAATCCCTCTGCCAATGAGGCTCTTACACAGCTAGATTCTTCTCCCACATGAGACAGGCATCTCTGCCCACTCTTGCAGGTCCCTGATTCCTCTTCTACCACATTTCCTCAGCTGCTTGCTTGTTATGAAATGTATCATACTTTCTGGTTATTTTCCATGTCTGTGTATTTGTTTTTGGTTGGCTTCTTCACGGGCATGGAAGGTGCACGATGGAGGAGATCGCGTCTGTCATTTTCACTAATGTTCGTCTGGTGCCCACAGCACAATCCCTGCCGCACAAAAGGCTCAGATATCTGATACATATTAATGCAGAATGGATAAGTGAATGAATGGCAGACTGGGGCAGTGATTAGCAGGAAACCAGACTGTGATGTTTGAAAGTGGGTACAAGAGCCAGAAAATAAGATTGTTCAATAAGGATATTGGTTCAAACTTCAGCCTGAAGAAGGGAAGGTATAAAGAATGCATAAAGCAGATTGAAGCTACCTAGAAAAGCAAACTGTTTGTTCAGAGGGAACCCGAGAACATTACTAAATAGAAAAACCAAGAGCTTTCAAATAGATAATTCAGATGAGTTACATGGTTAAGTAAAAATAAGTCGATAAAAAATTACATGTTAGTAAATTTGGTTATTTGATGACAATGTGAGCCAAGCTAAAGATGCAAAATAAGTTGGAGTTAAAAATTACTGGGGTATGTTTCAGTAAAAGAGGTCCTGAAGGAAACGTATAAAGATTAATTTTGGGTGAAGTATTGGAAGGGAGCTACTGAGACACCGTGACAGTAACATGGCTGCCAGCACTAAAAATCAGATCCCAGTGAGTAAAGGAGATTCCACCTGAGATGATCGGAGAAGTTGTTACTTGAGTAATACGTTTAAGTAGAAAATAGAGGCTAATGACTTCTTGCATAATTGTCTAGTTCAAATATCAACAAAATCACTGAAAAGTGTTTCATCACCACGGCAGGTATGTCAGATAACATACTGATGGTATGTGTTTTATTAAAAATTTAAGAAACAGCTGTCTAATTGAGGCAGAAAAGATTAACAATGTAGTGGGTACAAGTTCCAAGGAGAGGAGGATGGAGGGACAGATGGAATGTCAGACATTGGATTTAAGCACAGGCACTTTGGTAAATGCTTCCTCATGGGGGGCAGATTAAGCTCTCAAAACAAACAAGAAAAAAGGCAACCCAATAACAAAACAACTAAAATTCTCAGAGAGGAGAGTCTGGTTCCAACTCCTCCTTAATCCATCACTTGTCTGACTCCCAGCCCCTTTCCTGTGTCATGGAGAAACACAAGTGCAGCAATTTCTCACAGTGACGCAAAACACAGGCCTCCCCGACCTCCATGAGAGTCAATGTAGTGATCAGTGAGTAATTAAACTGTAGATAAGCTATGAGAACTTTGAAGAGACAGTATGAATCAAATACATCCACTCTGAGCTGCTGGAGATTGCTAATGTTTACCAGGTAAAGCTTTTTGAAAGTCAAGTTACTGCCAAATCTAAGAAAATGATGCACACTCAGAGTCTTCCAGCTATGGGCAAAGTCAATTTCAAGAGCTGTTCTTTATACCTGAAAAAAAAAAAATTGTTTTGAGGGATATTCCTTTAAGGTTATATTTAAGAAGTGAATCTTCCAAGCCCCAAATTAAAATACTAGTAATCATGAAACTTAGACAAAATGTGAGCTTGGATACCTTCTTAGGAGCCATTTATTCTAAATTAATAACTTACAGAGTTTTGCAAAATCTATAGCTTGTCAACTATTATATGCGATGATACTCCATTTATCCAGCACTACCAGGAAACTGCTTCTTATAGGTGAATTTTCCAGATAACTGAAGTATACTTTTTTTTGGCATCTGAACAGTTTTTTGAAATACATACAAACTATATTGCTTTGCCAGTAGAGAAGGCTGAATATAACTCCTCTCCCTCAGAGGATGTCTCAAGATTGTCATAAGGCCTTGTCCTTGATAGTGCCCTGGGACCCTGTTAAGCTATAAAGCACTCAGAGTTTTTCCCAGATCCAACATGCTCTGTTTCTGTAGTCCTAGCAGACTTTCAGAATGTTCTGGTCTTATTTCACTGGCATTTGTTTCACTTCTCCTATGTTGGTATTTCCATTAATAATTTGACTTCTTACATCTGAGATTTCCCACTTTGAAAGTTTCATCTCCTCTTGCGAACACTTTAAAGCTTTGGCTTTATGAGAACTGTGTGCTTCACAGTGGCATGAACTACCCAATGACAGTTTTTGGTTTAATGTGGGGTTTCTTGCTGGCTTTAAAGTGGTTGAAGGTATGTAAAATCTCACATTTGGATTAGTCACTAGGGAATGTGTTATTCTTTACCATGAGTACAGCAAAAAGCAACCTAAGGTTCAGTGTGATTGGAAGTTCAACATGTAGAAATTCAAGTTCAAGAATAAAAATATGACAATTCATGTGAGATGCTGGGTTATTCCACAAAGATAAATATACTTCCTATTTGCAGACTACCGGACACAGTGTCAAGCTATGGCAGGTACTTCCTCTACACACCTCTACAACATACATTCTTGTGAAACAAAGGCCTCTACAATATACATTTCTTTTCAAGAAAGCTGTGTCAGGCTCGGTGGCTGTGGCTCAATCGGCTAAAGCGCCAGCCACGTACACCTAAGGTGGCGGGTTCGAATCCCCAGCCCGGGCCCACCAAACAACAATGACGGCTGCAACCAAAAAATGGCCGGGCGTTGTGGCAGGCGCCTGTGGTCCCAGCTACTTGGGAGGCGGAGGCAGGAGA
>CAUYQV010197937.1:0-19883 GCA_963574575.1 Galagoides demidoff | reverse complement strand
AGGTACCCTAGTTGTGTTGTTTTAGTCATCTTTCTTACCAAAAACATTCCTATACACCTCAGTTTCCTCACCTATAGAATGACGATCAAATACTCTTGGGCATTTTTCAAAAAGGGGAGAAAACATTTCATAAAAAAGACACACACACTTGAATGTTTATAACAGCACAATTCATAATTGCAAAAATACAGAAACAACCCAAGTGCCCATCAACGCACGGGGCGGGGGGAGGAGGGGAAAGGTAAATCTATGTATCTAGGGCAATGTATACTATATAAATTTGATTCAAATGGTACAAAAATAATTTAGGTAACCAAAATGTTTATACACATAATATTCTGATATAAAATTTTAAAAATGAAGATAAAATGTGTACTTATCCCATGGGATTGTTGAGAACATAAAATAAACAAAGTACTTAGGAAATTGCCTAGGTATGTGGAAAACATTATAAAAGAAAAATTTCAACTAATCTACCAGAGTAGCAATAAATATTTAAATACAAAAGTTAACAGATAGCTCTTTGAGACCCTGTGATAGTTATAGCAGCAGTTGGATTTAGTCTCCTGGTTCTATGCCACACTGTCATATATACTATATAATTTTGTCAAGAGAAAACTTTTCTCTGAATTTCACACAACAGAATAGATGGACTAAATATTGTTCACTTGCTTAGCATGTATTTATAGAGCCCACACTTTGGGAACGGTCTCAGGTAGAGAGCACCAAACTAAATAGATGCAGTTTCTAATCTAATAGAGCTGAGGATACTGGACCAAGCAACAGTGAACAGGACAGTTATCAACTAAGTATGTTATGACAAGTTACCAAATAGAGGATTCTTATATTCCGTGATGAAGAATGATGGGCTGCAGGACCCCTTCTGGATTAGGATTCACTGAGTAGGTTGCATTTGAGAGATAGAAGGAAAAGGTTAGATGGAGCCTCCCAGACAGGCGGGGTAAGTGTGTCCAATGCTCTGAAGCAAAAAATCTGGGTGTGTTCTAGACATTAGAAAGAAGGCAAATGTAATGGTTGTGTATTAAGTAATGGAGAATGCAACTTAGATCATCTATGGTGTGAACCTATTGGGGACTTTTAAGTAATAGAGTGATACAGCCCCAAGTTAGAGGCCTGCAGAATCACTGGCAGCTGTGCGGGAGCAAACAAAAAACTGACAGCAGAGAGACCAGTTAGAGATCTAATGTAATAGAACAGACCAGGTGACAGTGGACAGGAACAATGGCCTGACCTAGGGTGGGGTGGTAATGGAGACTCCCCCTGCTCCCCATCCCTTTAGAAACATGATCAATAGCCCGTGATAATACATTTAATTTGGGGAGTGATGCAGAGAAAGGAGTAGGTAGACGACGCCCAGATTGCTGGCTTGAGCACTGGGGTGGATGGTGGCCCCATTTATTGATCTTGGGAAACACTGGAAGTTCTCAAATGTTTCTGAGGGGAAATTAAAGGTTAATTTTAGATAATGTTAAGTATAAGGTGACTATGAGGCAAAGAAATAGAACCATCCAGGAGACCTCTGGGTATACCAGATTTAATTCTGAGAAGAGACCAAGAATGAATGAGGCTTTTAGATCCATAGTCCCAGAATATTTAAAGCCATGTGGCTAGATGAGATTCCTTAGGAAGGTAATGTTGGCCCAGCTTGAGCTCTGAGAAACACTGGCACATACCAGGGAAATGGAAAAAAAAGAGCACATTTGAATGTAGGAATGGAATGGGGTGGAGAGAGAGCAGGATTGTAGAATCCCAGAGGAGAAAGTATTTCAAGCAGTTTCAATGCATCTGGGAGGCTGAGTAAGATGAGAGCAGATTTGGCAACAGTAGGTGATTGAACCCCTGGAAAGAGTAATTTCCATGGAGTCTGCGTGAGGGAGGAGAGTGGTTGTACAGAGAGGGAAAGGGTGGGAAGTGGAGTTACATCTTACTGAGAGGTCAGGCTCTAAAGCTACCGTAGAAGGGTAAAATTTTTTTGAAAAATTTCAGATTAATATGAGGGTACAAGTGTTTAGGTTACATTATTTTCATTTCTAACATAAAGTTCAAGTTTTAGCAGAGCTAAGGATATATATGGAAGTTATTGCTTCTTAAAATTCCTCAGGTCATTTAAGTCATAAAGGAAGCACAATATAGAGAAGTAGCAGGACAGAATGGTTAAACACACAGATTTTACAGAGCTTGGCCGGTGGATAGAGCATTTATAAGCTGTGCGGTGGTGAGGGAGAACCTCTACACTCTAATTTTCTCATCTCAAAATGGATTAAATTAGAAGTTAAGACAAAGTCCCTTGAAGTCTTTCAGGAGGTTCAGGAAGTCAACACAGATATCATTTCCTTTGTTGACGTTGGCACTGATAGTGCAAGAGACCAGTGGTGCTAGACTGTGCTAGTCATTTGCCAGTAGTAGGCAGATTCTTTACCATCACATATTTGCTATAAAAACAAAAGAACCTCGTAGTAGTGGTGCCTGTGGCTCAAAAGGGTAGGGCACCAGTCCCATACACCAGAGGTGGCAGGTTCAAACCCAACCCTGACCCTAAACAAAACAAAACCTAGTTTTATTTAAGAGTATTTTCGATATAACAGTGAATATTATTAAAGTTACTAAATAACAACCTCTAGTATATAAAATGAAAAGTGTTTAGAAGGTATTTCTGCTGCAGAGTAAAGCATAATGGCACAGCGGTTGTCTCCAGAGAAGTACCTGTGATTGTTTTTGTAGTGAGCTAAACTAGCCACTTATCTTCATGAGCATTGCTTTTATTCTAAAGAACAATGAACAGATGAGCAATGTGGGTTTTTACTTTGGTATTTGGCAGATATTGTGTCATATATATGAACAAAGTAAGCCGATTACTCCAAGGAAAACAGCTGATAATATTTGTTGCCAGAGATAAAACTCAGGCTTTCAAGTGGAAATCCTAGCTTTGGAGAACTCGTATCTGTGAGCTTGGCAGCTTCCCAGTACTCGAAGATGTTTCTGAGACTGTGGTGACATTGAATGTGATTTTATTTTGGATACTGTGTTCCAACACATGAAAGATCTTCATAACTTAATGAGCCCATACTTTTCAAATGGCCAACACACGGTGTTAAAAAATCAAGCATGGCTGGGTATGATTGCTCTTGCCAGTAATCTCAGCAATTTGGGGGGTTGAGGATGAGAGGATTACTCAAGACCAGGAGTCTAGACCAGCTGGACAATATGGTGAGACCCCCATCTCCTAAAAAAATAAAAAATTGAGCTTAGATAAAAGAGCTACTTTGATTAGATCTTAGGGAGGGAATCCACTGCTCTCCCTTAGGTAAGGGAGACCAATGGATTTTAATGTTACAGAATACAAAATGATCATTGATGTACTTTCAGATTCCACATAGCTACTAACCTTTAAGAAACTACCTCTTTTCAGTTTGAGTATATCAAGGAAGACTATTTACTACTTATCATTATGCTAGAAGCCTATTAAAAACTACTTTCTTTTCTAAGCACATTTCTGGGTGAAGCCAGGTTTTCTTAATGTACATCAACCACAATGACATAATCTGACAGATCATGCAGAAGCAGAAGTGAGAAGTTAGCTGAATTCTAGTAAGTTGGACACTAAAGAGATTTGAAAAATACAAACCAATGCTCCTCTCAATTTTTTCTGTTTTGGAAAATAGAGTTATTTTTATTACTATTTTATATATACATTTATATAACAAAAATTAACAAATATGTATTTTTAGCCATGCAGCTTTGATTTCTAATATATTGAATAGAGAGAGATATAATCCACATAAACTAAAGTTCTTTAGGATTCTTAGCAATTTAGAACATAAAAGTTGTCTTGTGGCCAAAGATTGTATCTACTTCCTAGGGTTGTTCTGAGGCCTAAAATAGTTAATATTCGTAAAACCTTTAGACACTGCTTCACATATAGAAAGGGGTATTCACATGTGTTGCACAAATAGGGGACAGTGTTAATTTTTGCAAGATCCAAAGAAAGGCATGATGGGAATGTGGAGACTGAAGCATGTAAGGTTAACTTCAGTTCTTCCCGCCACGTGATCCCAATGTCGCATCCCCTCACATCCCCTCACATCCCCTCGTGTCTCCCATCTCCTGCTTACTATGAAAGTGGAAGTTCACAGCACAGAATAATGGGTGACAAAGAGCAAAACTCACTGTTTGCACCTTATTCACGCTTCCTTTCCCCTTCTCTCTCTCTCTTGCATCCACATTGTAACCCTTTTCTTGTATGTATAGTTCAACCTGAGCTCAGTAAAATTATGTGTTGTACACCTGTATGCCCATTGTGGTGCTGGATGCTGGGAACAAAATGATTAACAAAAGCCAGGATTTTCCTCAAGGAAAAAGCCAGCCTAGTAGAGAAAACAAAACAAAAAGAAATAATTAAAATGCAGTCTTGTAAAAATATAATATTTAGATGAAAAAGCACATAAAGCCGTACCGAGGCAGTTGCCTATGGATGGAAAGGAGACGTCCAAAGAGGGAGCTGTCTGTTAATGAAAGCGTAAAGAACAAATAGAATTTGCCAAAAGGATAAGGGTGAAACAATATTCCCGGGAATGTTTACAATGGTGGGGGGAAGAGGCTTGAAGTCTGTTTATCAGAGTTAAATCACTTAATTAGACTACAGGATGCCTGGGGGGAGATGGACAAAACGTCAAAAGGTACCTGGGGATTAGATTGCGAGTGCTAGTGTGTCCCAGGCTGAGTGGATGTAGGCAGGCAGGTGTGTGCTTGGAGACAACACTTAACACCCATCTCTGCCTGCAGGCCATGCTCAGCTTACACCTCCAGGTCCCTGTCCTTACGACACCAGCAAGCTCTGTCTTGTATGGCCTCTTCATCGCTGTCCCAAACTTGTATGCTGGTGCTAATGTTTCATTATTTGCTGTAGGCTGATCCTGATCCCCTAGGCCACTCCGGGCTTTGTATTTCTCTGGGTCCTGGGCGTATATAAGGGAGTGATCAGAAGGATTCACTAGAATAAATGCTTCTAGCACAGAAATTTTATGAAGACCTGTAGAAAACCAATTTCCAGGGTCCCAGGGAAGGCAAGGGCAGAGGGAAATAGACAAGAGGTGGATAATTAGAGACTACTCCGGAGGCAATGATGGAGAGTTGTAACTGGCTGTGGGTGGAGGATTTTGACTTGGACACCTATGAGCAAACTTATGATAACACTAAACAAGGCAGGGAATGAATGTGCCTGAGCAGTTTTTGTTTTTAAAATTTTGGCTTATAATATCTTATTTATTTTATCAGCCTTCTCAGAGAAAGTATCTGCTTCTGGTTTCTCTTTGTTATTCACTGAACCCAGTACTTGGAAAAAAAATATATATCTCAGCAATGCTGCCCTATAAAAATGGCTAAAGGGTAGGCCTCCTAAGTGTTCCCGAATCACAGGGCTATAACACAGTTTCACTCCCCTTTTTCTAGGAGATTTGGGCAGGCCATTCTGGCAAGCTGGATATTGTGGGCAGCTCAATTCTGACTTAGCCTCCCACTTCAGTCTGACAATAAGTCACCTCTTGCCCACACAGGACAAGTCACAGCTGCTCTTGTCTTTATAATGATGTTTATTAAAGCAGTGGAGGGGAGGGGCTGTCCTCGGTGGTCAAGTGAGTGTGACGTGCCCAGGGCTCCCTGCCTCAGGCCTCTTTACCTCTGAGGTGGATGGAGCTGGTCTCAGGCGCCCTTATAGGCAGTTATAAATTACTTTCGGAGAGCTACGGTCAAAGCATGAGAAGCATAGAAAATGACAACACGGAGGATTTATATGGCCCCTTCCCTACAAGGAGACCAAGCACTTCAAATATATGATCTCATTTGCCCTCCTCTTCTGCCTGGGAAATGGAGGGCGTGGGGGAGGCAGCCACTTTAGGCAGGTATGAAGGCTTCGGTTAACAATCTTGAATTATCAGTAAAACAGCATGGTTGCTTCCTTCTCTCTCTCTTTAGATAAATCAAACAGACTGAGCTTTTCTTTTTCTTTTCTTTTTTTTGCAGTTTTTGGCCAGGGCTGGGTTTAGAACCCACCACGTCCAGCATATGGGGCCGGCGCCCTACTCCTTTGAGCTACAGGTGCCACCCAAGACTGAGCTTTTCAAGATGGTTTTTTACCTTCTTGGTTTCCTCCCTCTGTCTGATGGACTTAAGCAAGGTGGTGAGAATGATTCGACCTGTAGTAGGAAACTCCCATGACATTCTGACCCCAAAATGTGCGCTGATGATCAGGCTACGTGAAGGAACTGTGATATGGAGAAATCTATGCTAAGGTCGTTTCTAAAAAATATCAAATCTTACAACTAATAATTATGCTTGTAATAAGGGCCTCAGATTGATTTTTCAAGCATTTGCACTGACCACTCGCTGTCAGAAACCCTTCCCTGAATGAAAATCCTATTTGAGGCTTCCTCAAAAACACAGGGAGGTTTGAGATGAATCATGGCTATCAGAACATATCATCTGATGGGTCCAAGGTCACAGAAAGAGTTAATGGGGACTCTGATCTTCTCCCAGGTTCCCTAAATCCCTATCTAGGCCTCTGCTTCATTTGAACACGGCATCTGTTGCCATTTCCCATACAAAGGAAAGGACGTTGAAAATGATAGAAATAAACACCACAAGGGCAAAGCAGCACGGTAAAAGGATTAGAGGAAGGGCGCAGGGGAAAAGATTACAGGAATTTAATCTGTTACATGCAGCTTTGGGCAAAAAGAATAAAGGGAGGGTGACTGCTTACAAATTGCGCAGAGCTGTAAAGGGAAAATTTGAGGATCCCAGAACTGACAATGGATAAATCCCAGGACGTGGGATTTCAGGAAAATGACTCAGGAGTACAGCAGGCTGAAGACGGGGAAGCATCAGTCAGCAGTGAGAACCGAGAAGAATGCAGAGATCTTGAGCATGTGGGCCAGCGACTCTCAAGACTTGCTATGTTAGCTTGGCCACATGTTTGTGATTTTTCAAGTGAAAAACACTTGGACAAAATGATAAGATACATAAAGTGAACTGCCCTGTGAAGATGATAACTACCAGGTACGCCCTGGAGGGACACAGTTCTCGCAGCCTTTGGTATCTAGCTACTGGGCAGGTAATGCTGCTCACGTTCCCAGAGCTACACTAATTGGCGTCACTGGTCTGCACCATAGAGAGCTATTCTGTAAGGTTACGACCAACAATTCTGCATGTAAGTAAGAGTATGCTGTCAAACAATTGCCTAGAATTGTAATAGTTTCAGGGACAGTCCTGACAAAACAGGCTGACGTATTTTAATAAGCCTACTAATCCATTCTAAATTTTTATCACATTAAGTCACAACATAACCTCAAATATGGAAATATTTGTGCTTAGCTATGGACACTTACATGACTACACAGTTCCTTTCTAGGAGATCTAAATTGGAAGCATGAACTGTACCTAAGTTATTTTAAAGACCAAACTAACAATTCTAAAACATGATTAGGAAGGAATCCAGAATGTCACCTGGGCCAGGCCCATGAGGCTAGAGAGATTCTGTCTCATATGAAGTGAGGTGAAGGCTGAGTCTGGGTATTATCCTTTCTACCAAATCATAGAGGGGTCCCCCTCCTTTTAAACATAATCTTTTTTTGTTTGACAGACTCAGGGGAAATAATAACTAAAAAGATATTATTTTAGCGAAAATAGTTTAGTTTTAGTTGTTTTTTGAAACCATTATTCTTTTGGTATTTATTTGCGCTTAGTGAAAATTTTAATTTTTGTTTTAAAATCAACACTATCCAGTTAGATCTTAGCGCTATCTATGTAACTATTCTGTAGTATTATGATTATTAGAGAAATACGCAGCTAAGTATACTTGGGAACTGGATGTAAAAGACAGCATGAATAAAAACATTCCCTGAAGTGAGTTGTGTTGATTTGAGAGCTTGATTGAATGTGAGTTCTTTAAGAAATAGCAATGAAAATCAAACTGAACTGTGTACCAAACCTAAGAGTACCCTTGATGAATACCTTCAAATCTTCCCAATTAGGATTTTGGTAAAACTTTAAGTTGGGTCCAGTTGATGAATCTTTTTTCTGTTCTGCTTTTGATATTTGTCTGTTGATATTACCTAATTCTTTTTGGAAATTACACAAAACCTTGATTTTAAAAAAGATGCATTAATTATTTTATTTATTTATTTAGAGACAGAGTCTCACTTTGTTGCCTCTAGTAGAGTTCTGTGGCATCATAGCTCACAGTAACCCCAAACTCTTGGGCTTAAGTGACCCTCTTGCCTTAGCCTCTGAAGTAGCTGGGACTATAGGCACCCGCCACCATGCCCAGCTACTTTTTAGAGACAGGGTCTCTTGTTCAGGCTGGTCTCAAATTTATTAGCTCAATCAATCCACCCACCTCGGCCTCCCAGACTGCTAGGATTATAGGCATGAGCCACTGTGCCTGGCCTTGCACGGGTGACTCAAACACAATATTTTCAAAACAAATTTCTAGTCCAAGAGTTTAAACCAGTAGCAACCTTTAAAGACATGAGTTAAACTATAAGCTGATGCAGTACTATTTTGGTAGAAATTAAACTATGCATTATCAAGGACTTTCTAAAACTTTTTCTTTAGAAAGCCCTTGATATACATAGCTTGGGAAATAAGAGAGTTTTAGAACCTATTTCATAAAAAGAAATTATGAGAAGCAAAACAATTATGGAAAAATAAGTTTGTAGCCTGTGGTAATCATAGCTGAATTTGAAATGGTACACATCACCTCCTAAACATAATAAAGTTACTGCAGCTATATTTTAAAAAACCAGACCAGTCTGAAAATAATGTATTCCAACAGTGAGGTGCGTGCTTGCACGTGTTTCGTTTTCAATATGCAGTGTTTAAGCTCATGACATTTATTTTGGGGAATGTTCTGAAGAGAGCAGGGGTGGCCTTTTCTTCTTCAATTTTGTAAGAGGTATTTCTCACTGGAGAGTTCATTTCAGGCACCAGAGAGCTGATGCCTCCACTGCTTCTCTGATACAGCCTGTTCTTGGTTTTTTAACTACAGGCACTAAAGTCCACTGATGCTTTAAAATGAATTCAGTATTTTGAACCAGACAAACACATGGTATTTCTTTAATACAGTAGAGCACCCCCGATGAATATCATCAAATCTTCCAAATTAGGAATTTGGTAAAACTTCCAGTTGGGTCCAGTTAATCAGTCTTTTTTTCTGGTCTGGTTTGAGTACTTGTCTGTTGTCATTTGCAAGTGGTGGTTGGCTGATCTATTTCTGTGTCCTAATCAGTCCACTTTGAACTGTTTATATCAATATGGACTGCAAGAGATTTTGTCTCGCCAACAACAGAGCCACAAGCTTTTCATTAGAGTTTTTCTTACTGCTCAGGTTAGCTGATTTCCTCACTGTTCTTCACACTGATGCAAATACAGAAAGTGGCCGGAGGTGCTTGCCTCTTCCTGTACGGATGTTCTGTACTCCAAAGACCCACCTTGCAGGGCTATTTTGATCAGAAGAACTTGATAAAACATCCTGACTTTAGGGAGGAGAAAATAAATTCCAGGGTGAATATAGCCTAGAAAAGTCCAGGCTTCCTTTTTTTAATTCCATAAAAATGACCATAACAGTGTTACCTAGTCTGTTCCCGGTACTCGTAGGTGTTTAATAGATAAAACGAGTCCTAAAGCAGGACAAACACACAAATATTTGCTGAGATAATGAGTGATAATCACTTCTTCACTAGCAGTGACGAATCTATAAATGAGTCGGCATTAGCCTTCTTTTTAACATGAGAAAAGAACCTAGGAGAAGTTAAATACCCAAGTTTATGGAACATTATAGCAACAGTGTAAAAATTTTATTTTATCAGCCAGAATTCAAAACCGCCTAATGACTCCGGCACCGAAGCTGTGCTATTGAACAACATATTTTAAACTTTTTATGGTCACATTGTTCAGATTTTCTCATCTCTTGGTTTCCTTCTGTTCAGCAGGCACTGGCCGTTTACCAAGATCATGAGTAGTAAAAAATTGCCGTCTGGACTTTTCGAACACTTATCTTAAACATAATCACAGGTACTGTGAAGCCATTTAAATCTATACTATAAAGATACTATACTATAAGATACTATAAAGATTATACTATGTGACTAAATCTATAAAGCTCATGAGGTCAGGCAGTGCTTACAGGAACTGGGTTTCTAATCTTATCAAATTAATGGCATGATAGATAGGGGAGTGGTTAAAGAGTTAGTAGGAGCTGTTCCTAAGGTTCTGTAGTTAAAAAAATGATACCTCTAAGCGGATCTTATTTATTCACTGACGAAGTAAGTCCAGAAACATTCCAGTGGCTACCACATTTAACTGCGTGTGTGTGTGTGTGTGTATATTATAATGCTCAATATATACCCATAATAAAAGATGAATACAAATCACATTGAACACTTCTTGCAACGACAGAAGTAAAATGTGATTTAAGTATTATAGTTTTAATATAGTTTTTTCCTTTCTTAAAATGCATATACATTTTTTGGCACCATCTGCATATATGTTATATATATGTATATATATGCACATACAGACATATGTGTGTATATGTTCCTGTATTTTTTTCCTATTATGGTTTAAAAAAAATTGGAGGATGAAATTTGAGTACAAAACAAACCAATTCATTGTGAACATCAGAGACCTGACAATTAAGTTTGTGAACTTGCCACCACGCGCTTACATTGGCAGCACTGAACAAACCAATGGGTAAAGCTTCACATCTTGGTAGGTCAGTGACTCCTGTTGTGTTTGTGTCAAGGTGTGACGGTGTCTTGCTGAGTGGCATTCCTTATTGTTGTTGAGTGTTTTTGCATGCTATCAAGAGAATGTCGGAGCTTGAGTTAGGGCAATGAACAGAAACTTCATTCACAAACATAAATTTCTTGTTAAACGTGGCAGAGTGGAAGTAAAATCAGTAATATGTTAGTCCAAATTTATGAGGATAATGTCCTAAAGGAAAAAGGCAGGGAATAAATGGATTTAATGTTTTTCTGAGGGTAGAGAAAGTGTTACTGCTGGAGGGAGGTCAGGGCAGCTGTAACAAACAGAACTGATAAATGCAATTCAAAATTCATCAAACTGTGTCAAAATCATCATCTGGCTGAGAAGCCCAGCAGACCAAGTAAACACCAACGGAGAAACAGGAAACTCTTAACTGAAAATCTTGTCACGGAAAGGTGTGGCTCTTGCGTCACCAGCTCACAGGGTACTGTGAGGGAGTTTTTAGCCAGTAAACCTGTAACTGTATTGGAACACCGTCCCTACACACCTGATCTGGCCCCAGATACCTTTGTTCTTTACCTAAAGATAAGGGAAATATTCAAAGGAAGACGTTTGGATGATATTCAGAACATCAAGGGTAATATGAAGACAGTTATTACCATTCCAGAAAGAGAGCCCCAAAATTGCTATGAAGGCTGAACGAGGTGCTGGCCTGGGTGCAGAGCTTCCCAAGGGGAGGACTTTGAAGGCCACTGCCATGATATTCATCCAAGAAGCATATAGCATTTTTTCTACAATTAGTTCCCAAACTTAACTGTCAGCCTTTGTATAATAAGTAATAATAATAAATACTACTATCTTTGCACTTCTAGGAAAAAATTTTAACGTGTAAGTTGCAAAGAGCCCAGTCTGAATTGCTGAGGAGTCACGTCAGGGGTGCTCAGGTCTGCAGTGACTCTTCTGATGACAGGATATTCCTGCACCCCGGCCCCCTCTGACTCGCTCCCTTCCTCAGGGAGGCCGTCTCCTAGTGAGAGGTAACTCACAGTTGCCGGCTGCTGCAAGTGCAACTTCTTATTATCTAATCAATTATTAGAATTGACTGGTGAATAAGCGTTCTTCATAACCAAGGGAAGAAAACGAGATTCTGTGGATTTCCTCCATTCCTTGTTATGTTTGTGACTAATCCCGGGGAGACGCCTGCCTGGATGTGCAGCTCTGCTCATTTTTCATCTCTCTCTCCTGAAGGCCTTCCAAGGCAGAAGCTCCCGTTCTTTGTGCATGACACCGACCAGGTTGTGCTAACTTGATCCCACTCTTCCACCAGTAACTCTGACTACCATTTACGTTTTTCTTGCTTTTTTCTCTCCTATGAAGTCTTACTGTGAGAGTTGCCCCTCAACCAGCTCTTAAATGATAGGCAGGAAGTAACCAGAAGAGGGGTGGGGAAAGAAGGCAACAGGGTTGCATTAGGCCTTGCGTGAGCCCATGAGACATTTTTTCCCATTGTTCTCCCATAAGTATATCTGTATACGTCTCCATAAATCCATCTCTCTCCCTCCCTTCCTGACATATACGAGCTATATTGTCACCTGTGTATGTGTGTGTACATACACACGAGATGCCAAAAATATATACATGTATTAAGAAAGGGAAAATATATGAAATCTGTAACACTCAAGTCACCTTTGACTTTTGCAATTACGAGAGGTGCTCAACGTGGCTTGTATTCATATTTTGTCATTGGTATGCGAGAGACTATTACGGTTTTACTGCATTACTTTTTTCTGGCACCCTTTGTGATGTAACACACACATACTGTTACATCATACGGATCGCTAACTTCGATGGGGTCATAACAGGTGAAAGTAAACTTAAGAAGAAATGACAAAGGTTTTATTTTTAAAAATCATTCTCCTGGCCTTTGTCTTAGGGAAATTTCAAAACAGCTCCCTGAGATCAGGGCTAGAAGTGAGACTTTGTCATAAATGTGAATGTTTGGGGTTTTTTCTTTGAAGAGAAGGGAGAACTGGTTAATCCTCCCCCTGGGACATACTCATAGTTTGTTACACTTTTAAAGAACATTTCATGGGGCTTTTGAGCCAGATGCACTCAAGGGGGCACGTGGGAGAAAGCTGCTTATGCCCTGGATTGATGCCGATGAGGTGTGAGGCCGGAATTAGGAAATTGTCCCCAAGTGGAAGCAGAATGAGCATTGGTATCACGGTTTCTGTGCTTCTTTCCAGCAGTGCCCTTATGGACATTATCTTCTCCACATACAAACTTTTTTTTTTTACACCATTGCATTACCAGTTAGTTGTATTTTTATGTTTAAGCTTTAATTTTTCTTTCCAGTTTTTGGCCAGGGCAGGGGTTGAACCCACCACCTCCAGCATCTGGGGTCAGCACCCTACTCCTTTGAGCCACAGGTACTGCCCATAAACTTTAAATTTTTGCTACGGCACTATCTCCATCTTGCTAAACATCTTTAAGAATGCATTTCCAGGAAACCTTCACAGTAATTCAGAAGGGAAGATGTGGCAGGTGGCCTGCTCTCTGCTATATAATAAGGCACCCGAGACCCCCAAAAGGAGGCGCTCAGGTGCTCCTGGCTTAGTGTCATGGAGCTCAATGGCACCAACTGGGATTAGAAGCTGGTAGTCTTGAAGCTCACAGGCATGGTCCTGTTTGGGGATAAGGTTTTCAGCAGAAACAAGAGGAGCTTTGGATTTGGTACCCACCAAAGGCCCAGCCTGGCAGCCGTTTCCTGTCTCTCCTTTCCTGGCTTCTGCAGGAGACCAATGTGGCCAGTTGTCTCTTTTGCACTGGTGACTTGGATATGTGTGAGCTCTCTCTCTTCAGCTTCGGTGGACTCAGACTCACAGGATGGAGCTTGGGGAACACAGAATGGAGAAGGCCTGGCTCCACCTGTTCCTCTCTCTGCTCCTCCCAGAACTCCAGGTTTTAGTCGGCTCTGTCTCCTCTGGTGACCCTCCACATTTCCAGCCTGCTCAGGACCTCAGGAAGAGTCCACGTTCCTGTGGGGCCCAGCCCTGTCACACAGGTGTCCGCAATCTCTCACCTTCCCAGGAAGAGCACCCGGACAGGTTCTAAAACTCTTACTGAGACTTCTCTGCACTGTAGGAAACAGTGCCCAGTTAAACCTCCACAGTGGGAGCATGTGGGGAGGGGGAGAAACAGACTTACAGTGTCTTAATGCATTTTCATTTGTTGGGAAATATTACTCTTGCTTTATTTAAACAAGAGAGGGACTTGGAAAGTTTGTCACTTGGTCACAATGTTTAAAAGATACGTTAGAAATGGGTTTAGCTCTGAGCAAGAACATATGTTTTGACAATTCAGAAATCACTTCCAGTTTTAAAGATGATTTATTTTTAGTGGCAAAATGTGGAAGTAGTCCACTTTTTTTTTGTCCTCATCTTTGCTCTTATAAAATGTAAATCCCCATAATAAATAACTTCAAATTTTATTGCAAATAAATGGGTTAAATAACTCTTGGGATACCTTTGAAGGTAGATGTTGAATTTTAATTGATTACAAAGTAAAAATGAATTTTATTGATTGGTTGTCCCTCTTACGGGAAGGCACACTCTTTCCTCAAGTGTGAAGAACATGGAACTTAAGTCCAGACAAGGATTCTGGTTACGGCTCTGCCAGTTAATAATTCTGTCCCTTTGGAAAACCCATTTATCTTTTCATGGTCTTAGTGATTTAATCTGAAAATGCTAATGTCTGCTTCAAAGACTTGTGAAGCTTTAGTAGCATAATATATGTGGATTTTATAAATTATGAAATATTATAAACGGGTTAGTTAATATTTACTTTCTTCTTTTCAAAACCAGAAACTATTATGGTTTAACAGTCTGCAAATTGAGTTTGCTACTTCTCTAATCCTCAAGGAATTAAATCAAAAGTTGTGGAGAAATTAAAACACAGAGCTGTTTTATTCCCATCTGGTAATTATGTAATCAGATAATTTAATCTTTTATGTTAATATACAATTTTTTTTATAAAGATCTGTATTTGAGGATTGTGAACCCAAAGAGTACTAGAAAAACAGGGACCCAGCAGATTGCCAAGTCCAATGTCCCCTTTATGTGTGTGTGTGAACTGATTCTCAGAGAGGGAGAGCCACCTGCCCCCAAGTCCCCAGCTTGCTGTCGGCTGAGTCAGGGACCAGTACTTATTTATTCCCCAGTTACTCTGCCTCACAACTCACAAGCCCTGCGTCCCCCATGGGTTTGGAAAGAAAGAGGGCAGCGAGGTAGGTGTGACCTGCCTTGAGGGTTGTACTTCCCGAGGGGTGGATGGGAAGCCCTGCACGGTTCTGCCCAGCACTTGCTGCCAGACTTACCTTCTTTCATTCTTATATCTTTATAGGCTATTTTGAGGGTGGGGTGGGGTGTGGGAAAGAACTTTGAGCCATTGAAGGAACATCCCTGACCCCAAGTAGCTATTGATGGGTGTAAAAATAAACTCTTCAAATTATTTACAAAGGCTGAAACCTAGTATTCTCATCTGTAGGTCTCCCTAGGGCTTAAATGGAATAATTTATATAAAGCATATGGCATAATATCTGATAAGGGTAGATCCCATCATGTGTGTTGTTGTTGGAAAGTTTCTGACTTTCTCTTAAGTCTTTTTTGAAGGAACAACTTGCCCTTAAAATAAGAGAGGTTTCTGTTTGTTTTCCACTTCTGTTTTTGTAGCTGAAAGTGGAGATGTTAAGTATTCTCAGAGGCAAAGGAGGGATGGCCCTTACGGGATACTTTCTTATTTATCTCCTGCTGATCATGTCAATTCTCAGGAAGGCCAGAGGCACAGGCAGGGGGGTCCCTGACGACCCGTGTGATGCTGTCCTCGAGTCCTGTGGCAGTCAGGAGGAGCCTCTGACTTTCCCCTGGTGATTGAGAGAGATTTGCCATTGGCCTATGGGGCATTTTAGCAGACCGTGATTTCCTTAAGTGCTTTCTGGCAGTCTTCTGATAACGGGGACAAGGTTGTAGTTCTATCGAAAAGGTCTTTGGAAGAGAATTTCTGAAGGTGTTCCTATGGCTAATGGGCTCCATTCAATGTATTTTTTATACGTTTATTTTTTCCAAATGGCCTTCACTGTGTCTGCCTCTCTCCATTCTGATTCTGACCGAGGGAAAGAAAGCATCTACAGCCAGTGTTTCTCAACCTTCCTAACGGTGTGATGTATTTTCATTGTTACACAGGGTCGCAACCCACAGGTTGAGAACCACTGCATGCTACGTGATTCCTTCTCATGTTTAGGGGAGATTCTCCAGCATTTGGAAGATCTGTTCTTAGCTCTGCCTCTTAGCTCTGATTCTCATCAGCTATGAGATCTTGGTATGAGCATGTTTATTTAAGTCTTTGAGGTTCATCTTTCTCACTTCTCAAATGGTGAAAATCCTACACTTTGGGATAACGGACAGAACACGGACCATGGGGATGAGTGGACCTGGGTTCAGATCCTGCCTATACCCCACAGTGCTGGAGTTTTAGAGCAGGCTATTCTAACTTAAGTCACTGTTTATTCATAAAGGCACCTCAGAATCCTCGGTGGGGAAGAATAAGTAAGTTCATTTAAGTTAAATGACCAACATTAAATAGGAATGTTCATTACTATTAGTAACCAATTTTCCTTTGTTGTATAGAGATGTAACAGTTTGATAAAAACATAGCACAAAACAGTAAACAGAGGTAACATTTTGATCAATTATCTTTTCAGAAGACAGGGAATCAAAATATTCTGTTTTTAGTGTACTCATATGTTTTACTAAAAGGTTTTCCTGGAAGTAATCAACATTTTTTTTCATTTTACTGGGGGGGGGGGCAACAGAAGTACTACACTTGAACTTGAAGCTGGGATTCAACAAGCAAGCACATCATATTACAGTGAATAAATAGCACCGATCAGGTTGTAAACTGGTAAACTTTAATAAAAATACAGTGTAATCCTAGGAATCTATGCAGACTGGGTGGAGTCCAGTTTATTTCATGCTTGGCTTTAGAGGAAGATCAAACATGACATTAGAGTATTTGAATATTTAAAGGAATAGGGCAGAAGTATTAGTATCCAGAGGGAATTATTCAATGTCTATCTGATAAGGAAATGGGGTCTAGCAATGAGTGGGAAAAGCAGAAGTATAATATTATTTGTACCTTCAATTTATAGACACTTTTATGGTTACATTAGATAGTTGCCTTCTCTCATATTTCTGTTTTCAATAACCTGTCTTATTTCTGGTATACTTCTTATTTTGATCCAAACTGAAAAAATCACGTATTGCCTTGAGTATGCTCAGGGTACCTCATGCTGCACCAGGGAAGACCTCACAGGCAGAGCTCCCACAGAGCAGTGGTGGGAGAGGCCCTGGGGGAAACAGGTGCTCACTTTGAAGACAGTGCATGTGACTCACCATCATCTAGAGGAAGGACAGTGAATTCAGGACCAAACTCATTTCCAGTGACTTTGATCGGACCCTCCATGGGGTGTCCCGAGCAAAAATTTCTAAGGAATATAACATTTACTATAGAAATGTAGCACAAAAATATATCTCTTTCACTATAGTTAAGATCGATTCTCCTCTCATGTTTCTGGTGTGTAATTTTTATTTGGACTTTTACCATTATGTAAACCTTTTCAAAGTAATCTGAAATCAGAGAGTACTCACTTCACTTCTTACAACTTGCATTTGAAAAATTCATTTGTAGGCGGTGCCTGTGGCTCAAGGAGTAGGGCGCCGGTCCCATATGCCGAGGGTGGCGGGTTCAAACTCAGCCCTAGCCAAAAAACTGGAAAAAAAAATTCATTTATGAATTGCTTTACACTGTGAACAGAGAAAAAGTTTTATAATATGGGCAAAATGGGGTTTCCTACTAATCTGGGAGTGATTATTTGCTTGGTTTGGCTAGGAGTAAAAATCTTCAAAGGTTTAAAGAAAATCGTTAGGGTTTTTGTTTGTCAACACCTAAACAACAAATTAGAGAGGGGGAGGGAGGGGAGGGGGAGAGAATAGGTGAATGGACATGAAGTGAAAGGTTTTCCCAGGAATTCCTCCTAAAAACTGAGATTTGGTACATGCTATTCTGACTAAACGACTATTTGAATCAATATAAACAAGGATTTTATTTTCTTAGCAATATCGTTATAAAATTGACTCTTTCATGCTATGAATGAGTTCTCTGATAAGGAAGATTTTAAATGTAGCTTTTAAAATATGCTAAGGATAACAAAAGGAATATTAACTTTCTATCTTCAAGACATAAAAGCTTTTTAATAATGAAAGAAATAGACATTTATTAGGACACTTTCCAAATTCATTGATTTTTCCTCTTTATTTTCTTTCTTCTTAAATAATTGACTTGAGATTTCCTTTTTTTCCAATGTAGGCATTTAGTGCTATAAATTTCTTCTCAGTATTGTATTAACTATATCCCACAAATTTTGATGTGTTTCTTTTCTTTTATTCAGTTCAATTTCCTTTTACAATTTCCCTTCTGAATTTTTCTGTGTCCCCTGGATTACTTAGAAATGTATTGCTTAGTTTTAATGTGTTTGGAGATTTTCCAGTTATTGATTTCAATTTGGTTCCATTGTGGTTAGAGATTTTACTTCCTATCATTTCAATTCTTTTAAAATTTTGGGGGGTTTTTTACATCACACATGTGATTTGTCTTGGTCTATATTTTGTGGATACTTTAAAAGAGTGTGAATCTCCTGCTGTTGCCTAGAGTATTCTACAAATATCAGTGAAAACGTGTTGCCTGATCACTGCTTTCCTGAGACTTTCTCTTTTTGTTGTTTGTTTCAACCCTAAGTGTAATTTCTCATTGAATTATTTTTCTGATGGCTTCTTCAAAACCCTCATCAAATAATTCCTAATGCCTCTTTCACCTAATGTTGTCCTCTATTACTGCTATTACTACTTATTTTTCTTTCAAGTTGATATTTTCCAGGGTTTTAATGTGTTATTTTGCATTAGAACTGGAAGATTTGGGGTATTAGCTTATGAAATTGTGGATCTTATTAAATCTCTTTCAATTGACTTGCTCTAACTAATACCAATCCAGCAGATGAAGTAGGGGGACTGGCTAGTCCTTAGTGAAAGTCTAGGTTTACCATTTTGCCCTTGTTGACACCCAACAAGGGGAGTGCTCCTCACCTGTTGGGCGTAGTGTGAATTCAGTCTCCCCATTTGGCCTCTGCTGATACCATCCCGGATGATACCATCTTATTACTGGTCCCCATGTAGACTCTACTGATACCACAGTGGGTGGTATTTTTACCTCTTGGGTTGAATCCAAACTTCCCATTAGTCCTTTGTGACATCACCCTAAAAGTGGAAGAGAGTGGGGTTGAAGTTCAAGTTGTTTATTGGTTTTCTCTGAAAGTGGGGAAAGTAGACGAGGCTAGATTTATTGATCAGATTTGATGAAAGTCTTGCACCTTTACTTAGAATCCTCAAACATTACGGTGAGGGGCTGGGCCACTTCAATACAGAATATTGATGATGGACATAGAGCATTTTTCCTTGGCCTTTGGCGGGTGGGTGGAGTCATGTTTCTTTCCCATTGTTCATTCTATCTCACAGGCCTGACCCTTCTTTGGTTATCTGGGTAGAGAACAAGTTTTATTGGGCTTTTTGTCTTCTTCCAAGTTGGCAAGTTTCGAGTCTGGGATGTATGAGGCAAAAAGAAAATCTACGGAACTTACCACCAGGCTAGTCCCTGAGTTCTGAAGTTCTAGCTCATCTACCTCTTTGATTCCACTTCTCAGAGTAGTCTTATGTTAGTTTTAAATATGTAATTTGAAAGGCTTTCATTTTTAGGTGCATATTCTCCATTTTTTTTCCAAAGTGGAAGTCATTATTAATAATTATTTTTATAAGTATGTTTATTTTGTAAAAATATGTTTTTTCTTTTTTTTTTTTTTGAGACAGAGCCTCAAGCTATCCCCCTGGGCAGAGTGCCATGGCATCACAGCTCATAGCAACCTCCAACTCCTGGGCTCAAGTGAGTCTCCTGCCTCCGCCTCCCAAGTAGCTGGGACCACAGGCGCCCGCCACAACGCC
>CAUYQV010197932.1:0-27893 GCA_963574575.1 Galagoides demidoff | reverse complement strand
TAAAATATCCTTCTAAGGAGAATTATAAATCACTGATGAAAGAAATTACAGATGACAAAAATGAAAAAGTATTCCATGCTTATGGACTGAAAGAATCGGTATTGTTAAAATGACCATACTACCCAAAGCAACCTACAAATTCAATGCAATTTCTATCAAAATACCAACATCATTTTTTACAGAATTAGAAAAAACAATTCTAAAATTCACACGAAACACCCCCAAAAAAAGAGCTCAAAGAGCCCAAATAGCCAAAAGCAATCCTAAGCAAAAAGAACAAAACTAGAAGCATCATATTACCTGACTATAAGGCTATAGTAACCAAAACAGGATGAAACTAGCACAAAAGTAGACATATAATTAGTGGAACAGAATAGAGAACCTATAAACCTATACCTACAGCCCACTGATCTTTGACAACGGAGACAAAACCATACACTGGGGAAAGTACATACTATTCAATAAATGGTGCTGGGAAAATTAGAGAGCCATATGCAAAAGAATGAAACTGGATCCCTATCTCTCACCATATACAAAAGTTCACTGAATAGGGATTAAAGCCTTAAATGTCAGAACTGAAACAACAAAAATTCTAGAAGAAAATCTAGGGAAAACTCTTCTGGACACTGGCCTATGAAAAGAAAGTACGACTAAGATTCTAAAAGCAAATGCAAAAAAAAAAAAATAGAAAAACAAGACTTAATTAAACTAAAAAGCTTCTGCACAGCAAAACAAATAATCACAAGACTAAACAGACAACCTACAGAATGGGAGAAAATATTCACAAACTTTGTGTCCAATAATCTATAAGGAACTCAAAAAACCCAGCAAGGGCTGAGCTCAGTTGCTCACACTTATAATCCTAGCACTCTGGGAGGCTGAGACAGGTGGATTGTTTGAGCTTGGGAGTTTGAAACCAGCCTGAGCAAGAGTGAGACCCCATTTCTACTAAAAACAGAAAAACCAGCTGGGTGTTGTGGCAGTGTAGTCCCAGCTACTCGGGAGGCTGAGGCAAGGAGGGTCTCCTGAGCCCAAAAGTTTTAGGTTGCCGTGAACTATGATGATGCCACAGCACTCTACCCAGGGCCATGAAGTGAGACTCTGTCTCAAAAAAACAAACAAAAACTGAACAAGAAGAAAAACAAACACCACATTAAAAAGTGGGCAAATGACATAAACAGGCATTTTTCAAAAGAAGATACACAAATGGCCAACAAACATATGAAAAATGTCCAACATCACTAATCATCAAAGAAACGTGAATTAAAACTACAATGAGATATCATCTTACTCTAGTTAGAATACCTATTATTAAAAAGTCAAAAACAATAGATACTGGCTTGGAAGCAGTGATAAGGGAACACATGTATACTGCTGGTGGGAATGTAAATTAGTATAACTTTTATTTTTTATTTTTTTTTAGACAGAGTCTCTCTTTGTTGCCCTCAGTAGAGTGCCATGTGTCATAGCTCACAGCAACCTCAAACTCTTGGGCTCAAGTGATTCTCTTGCCTCAGCCTCCCACATAGCTGGGACTACAGGTGCCTACCACAGTGCCCAGTCATTTTTAGACATGAGGTCTCTCTCTGGCTCAGGCTGGTCTCAAACACGTGAACTCAGGCAATCTGCCTGCCTTGGCCTCCTAGAGTGCTAGCATTACAGGCATGAGCTACTGCGCCTGGCCAGTACAACTTTTTTTTTTTGAGACAGTCTCACTATGTCACCCTTGGTAGTGCCGTAGCATCACAGCTCACAGCTCACCTCCAACTCTTGGGCTTAAGTGATTCTCTTGCCTCAGCCTTCCAAGTAGCTGGGACTACAGGTGCCCACCACAATGCCCGGCTATTTTTTTGTTGTAATTGTCACTGTTTGGCAGGCCCAGGCTGGGTTCAAACCCACCAGCCCCAGTGTATGTGGCCAGTACCCTAACCACTGAACTACAGGTACCAAGCCCCAGTACAGCTTTTAATGAGATTTTTCAAAAATCTAAAAGTAGATCTACCATTTGATCCTACAGTCCACTATAGGATCCTGCAGCCCAAAAGAAAAGAAATCATCACATCAAAAATATGCCTTGGGCACAATCACAAAGGTCCATATCGCCCTAAGTGTCCATCAACTGATGAGTGAACAAAGAAATGCTGTGTGTATATACACCATGTAGTATTACTCAGCAATAAGAAAGAACGAAATCATGTCCTTCACAGCAACTTGGATGCAACTGGAGGCCATTATCCTAAGTGACGTAACTCACGAACAGAAAAATAAATGCCATGTGTTCTCACTTGTAAGTGGGAGCTAAACTATAGTTGCACAAGGACACACAGTGATGTAATGAACACTGGAGACTCAGGAGAGGATGAGGGATGAAAAATGACCCATGTAGGGTACAATGTATACTACTTGGGTAATGAGTACATCAAAAGCCTAGACTCCAACACTGTACAATGTACACATGTAATAGAACTCAAGTTGTACTCCCTAAAACTGTTTTTTTAAAAAAGGAAAAAAAAACCCCACAATTGATGTATATGAAAGAATTTAGTGTCTAATGATGGCACTTATTTAATAGAACTTTAAACTAAATGCTTGGTTTAAAAGGCTTTTATTCTCATATCAATATCCCCCAATTCTTACCTTGAATAAGAAAATATAAACACTTTTTCAATACCCTACACACCAATTATAGATGGCACTGCTAAATACTCTACTTTTCTCCCTTTTTGAATGTCTTCCCTTCCTCTTGCTTTATGCCAAACTTTAAACATATAGACTATAAAATCATTTTGCTTCTAGATGTCTGAAGATAAATGTTTGCTATTAGAGACCTAGTAGTCCAAACTATGTTTAAGTAAAATGAAAAAAAAACTACTTAATATTACTGGTCTATGCCAATCAAATCAGAAACCACTGGGTCACTTAGACTTCCCCTAATAGTTCCTAATATTTAGGTTCATTTTAAGGATTAGGACACTGACTTATCTAATGAAAGTTTGTTTTGTTTTGTTTCCTGGGGGGACAGAGTCTTACTCTATCACCCTGGGTAGAGTGCCATAGTGTCATAGCTCACAGCAACCTCTTTGGGCTGAAGCTATCCTCTTGCCTCAGCCTCCTGAGTACCTGGGACTACAAGTGTCCCCCACAATCCCAAGTTATTTTTAGAGACAGGGTCTCCCTCTAGTTCAGGCTGGTCTCAAACTCCTGAGCTGAGGTGATCCACCGGCCTTGGTCTCCCAGAGTGCTAGGATTACAGGCGTAAGTCACTGTACCTGGCCCTAATAAAAGTTTTTAATAAATATTTAACATTATATTCTCAGAGGGAAGAGAGAAAGGAAAATCAAGGCAACTCAGTAAATCTAATTCCTTCTTCAACACAGACTGTTTTTAAAACTAAAACTTCATATTTACTTTCTAAACCTTTTTTGTTTTGTTTTGTTTTTTTAGACAGAGTCTCACTTTGTTGCCCCAGGCTAGAGTGCAATGGCATCACAGCTCACAGCAACCTCAAACTCCTGGGCTCAAGTGATCTTCTTGCCTCAGCCTCCTGAGTACCTGGGACTACAGGTACCTCCCACAAAGAGGCTAGTTTATCTATTTTTAGTAGAGACTGCTCTACTCCCTCTTGCTCAGGCTGGTCTTGAACTTCTGAGCCAAGCAATCTACCTGCCTTGGTCTCCCAGAGTGCTGGGGTTACAGGTATGTACCATTGAGCCTGTCCTACTTTATAAATCTTTTTAAGCTTTCTCTGTCAAGTACTCCAAGAACAGATAGTCATGTGAAGTATCACATAGTTATATAAGCAAAAAGTAAGATTTACAAATTGGACCAAATTTCACTTAACATTCAAATACCTTTCTCAATAGAAAACACCTTGATCCAAAACCAGTCAGTACCTCATGCACTATGGTAAAGACTTCCAGATCTGCTATGTGATTCAAACAGATTTCAGTAAAACACTTGGGACTTCACCAAAAAGGGATCTTTCTGATACTTTTTTTTAAATAACAAAGTTCTTTAAAAGAGGCTCCTATCCAATGGGAAAAAACTTGCCTGGATTTGTACACTGTTTATTTTACAGAAACAGTCTATCTAAAATCTTACCTGGCTACACATAGAAGCTAGGAGGGTTGACTTGCCTTCTGCTTTTGAAATAATTTTTTTCTAACACTACTCTAATAGATATTAAGAACAATATGTTGCTTGAAATGTTTTTAAAAATACTCAAGAAACTTAACAGTGGTTTCCTCTGGAGACCAGAGTTGAACAGCATTCTTTTACTGTTTTAACAGTTGCCTGTCCTACTTTCACATTAACAAAAAACAGCCCTAAACTACACCTACCAAATATCATCCATAATTGCCAGCTGCTAGACTCTTCAAGACATTATTTTCTACCATTCCTAGCACTCGAATGGTAGGTAACAAATTACAAATCCCAACCTCATTAGCACTACATGTAAGGTCCTTCATGATCTGGACCCTTAATACCTGTCCATCCTCATCAACTCCAATCACACTCTGACCACTTGGACTCCTATGCTCTAAACACCAACTCATCACACTATTTTATTTTCTAGAAAGTTGTTACCCCTGCTTTTTTACCTAGCTAATGTGATCTTATTTTTTTAGGAGGCAATTTAGATGAGATCTCCCAAAAGCCTTTCCTAAGTCCCTTGCCAGAGTTACACCTTCCCCTCCCCTACCCTAGTATGTGTCTAGTGTCCCTGTGCTTACCAGCTATGTCATCCCAAGTACTGAAGTACACTTGCACACTTGGGATTACCTCTTTAATAGTTTTTCTCACTAAGCTGCCTGAGAAAAGGCTCTTGCCTTGTATATCATCACTGTATAAGGTGTCCATGAAGTTCATGTGCAATTTAAAATAGTTTAACATAGTAAACTGCACACGAACTTTATGGACACCTTGTATTATGAACAATATTCTTGTGGTAAGTCCAAAGGAGATGCTCAAAAACTAGTAGAATATGAATAAACTACCTTGCATATTTCAATACCCAATCTTGTGGACCTGCCTAACTATCCCAAGCAGCCAGGTGTCTGTCCCTCTACCTCCCCACAGAACTTAAATTATCAACTCAACTTCTGTTTCCTCCCATTACACTGAGAGCTTGAGAACAAGAAGCTCTGTCTTCACCTTCATAACTAGACAAGCCCTGTCCCAGGTATTTAGTAGAAATTAAATATATGTTGAGTGAATGAAGAGTATACCTTTAAAAATGCAAGTGGAAAAAAAAAAAAAACAAGCACATTTCTGATTTATTTTTCCACCTTTACTAATAATAAGAGACCGTAAAGCTCTAGAAACATTTTGTGCTTGCTTTAGCATTAGAGATCAAAAAGATCAAATTATTCCCCAGATAATTCCTTATCCCCTGACTTCCTGAAACTTTGCTCTCTTTTTCACGTGAATTCTATTCTTATTTCTAAGCATTAAACCCTTGAACCTCACAAAACTAGAGCCCTGTAGAGGATCTTAAGAAGTAGGGAAGTCCCACTTTAACTGCCTAGCAAAAAGTAGGGAGGGACAGTAATGAGTAATTGTGTAAAAAACTAAGACTCTTACTCCAGAGCAACAAAAAGAAATGAAATGTTCCTGACATCCCAAATGCGAAAGCTGAACGTATTTTCCTCTAGAAATAGCATTAATCTATGTTATACATGGTAGATATGGCAGTTAATATTGCATATGAATTAAATGGTCTTTTGTGGGGAGGGCTGAGGACATAACTTCCTATGGGACCATGGCAGATGTTTGGATTTCTGAACTACTACTATTTTTTTCATGTTATCCTCTTCCACAAAAGAAACCCTGAATTTCACCATAATGATTTGATATAGTGTTTAAAACATTTACTATAATAGCATAGAAATTTATGTAACTCACAAAATCAAATACTATACTACTATAGCAGTTCAGTACTGCTGTAACTAAAAATTCAACAGATTACTGTACCAGTAAGTTAATCAACTAATCCCCCCATAACGTCAAGCTCTTCAGTGAATTTCTCTTTTACCGATTTATCTTAGTCAAAATGAGACGACATCATTTTCTTTGCAGATATCTCAAGAGAGGACTTTTTTCTCACATCCTATGCACTTTAGGTCTGGAGATGGAGTAGGATGCTAAAGGAGAAGGAAGCCAAAAGATGAGCTCCTTGTATCTAATTACCACTTTCAAACCATATTTCCAACTTCCTTAAACACTCAAGATCTTCTGACACACTGCTCAGCTGTGTCCCTCTCCTCTCCCAGCATCACTCTCAGTGACTCCAAGCATATGCAGATATACCCATCTAATACTCTGAGTTCCTTAACTTCTTCCACTTCAACATGACCCTCTTAGACTTCTGTCATCCTCAGTAACTGCACCAACTCCAAAATCTTAACCAAAAATCTCAATGACACATTTCCAGTCTTTGAACTGTATATCCTATCCCTCTAGGTCAGTAGTTCTCAACCTGGGGGGTGCGACCTCTTTGTAGCAAATGAAAATACATCCTGCACATCAGATATTTACATTAGAATTCATAACAGTAGCAAAATTACAGTTGTGAAGTAGCAAAAAAATAATTTTATGGTTGGGGGGTCACCACAACATGAGGAACTATATTAAAGGGGTATTAGGAGGCATTAGGAAGGTTGAGAACCATTCTACTACCTCTTACCTTGTTGAGTTCTCCAATCCAATCAAAAATGATCTTATACAACAGTAATCACTTTCTGTCAAACACTCAAAAGCCTCTTTCTATTCGTTTCCTCTATTACCTAGTAAAATCCTGACTCTCGTTGTACGCCTGTACCAGAGGAGCTTAAAAAAAGTCATGAAACAAAGCTGGGTAGTTTCACGTTAAATTCACAATCATGAACATGAAAGGATATTCAGCACTGGTTAGCAGGCCTATTACGTTTCTTAGAAAGGTTGAGTTGCCAAACTCTAAGTTCTTCATGCCAGTTTTGTCTCCCCAAACTTGTAATAAACCTATTTTACTAACTATAACATTCTCTGTTGAACACGTACTTCACTGAAAATATAAAAGCTCATGCCGAGAAATTCCCTAATATTTCTTCCAGCAAACTTGTATGACTGCTTTCCTTCAGAGTATCCCGGCTCCTATCAAAGGCCAATAGCTCCATTTGTCCAATGGATTTTGAATTTCGTCACAGGAGGAAGTATAAAATTAATTGCATTTGTAATGAACACATAATCAAGGTGCATTAATATTTACCAGATCTTAACAGTTATCAATAAATCCTCTTAGCTATGCCTCGTACAGACAATGGCATCATATGGCTGAAAAGAACCTCAATAAACCATGAAGAGCGAAAGCTCTGGATTTTAGTCCAGTGTAAGTTTAGGCAGGTCATGTCACCCATCTTCCCTGGGCCTCTGCTTTCACATGTTTAAAAAAGTGATGAGAAGGATGAGAGGACACACAAGAGATTTAATGATACTTAGGATCTCTCCCAGTTCTAAAATTCTCTGCCTGCCTCATTTTGTTCTTCAGTGTTTTGAAAGCAAGTGCACAAAATTAAAGGCCTTTTTAAATCTAATATAGCAATTTTCAACTTAGTATTTTCTAAGAGAGAAAAAAATCAAGTAAACAAACAAAGGAATTGTAGATTTTCTCACAGAAAGCTAGTTTTGCATTTTGTTGATACATTAATCACAAAGAAATGGATGACATTTCATGCTAATGACTGTGACTAACATTAAGTCAAATATCTATAAAATAAAAATGTATTGGTAGGTTATACTAAAATTTTCAACACCTCTTTACTACAGAAAAATGTCAATTTATTTAAAGACTACTATAGTTTAGTTTGCCTAGTAGAATTTCTAACTTGTGTGTCTGACCTCCATGTTTCATAGATTTAATATCAGCATTCAAATGCAAACTATACATGTAATATTTTAATTACATCTGGGTAAGATTTAAAAAATTCTATTTTCTCCCTTAAATGTAAAATTAATAAATTAACAAATATCTCTATACCCACTTGGCACATAGAGAGCTGTTGCAATTATTATTGAAAATGGGCCCAGCACAGTGGTTCATGCCTATAATCCTAGCACTCTGGAGGCCAAAGCAGATGGATTCTTAAGCTCAGGAATTCCAGACCAGCTTGAGCAAGAGTTGAGACCCCATCTCTACTAAAAATAGAAAAACTGGCCCAGCGTTGTCTCAAGTGCCTATAGTCCCAACTACTTGGGAGGCTGAGAGAGGATTACTTGAGCCCAGGAATCTGAGGCTGCTATGAGCTATGATGCCTCAGCGCTTTACCCAGGGTGACAAAGTTAAGACTCTGTCTACAAAAAAAAATTTTTTTTATTTTTAATTTTTAAATTGAAATGAACCTGAACTTCCAACAAAAGTACTGAAGGACGAAATTTGTTTGCAGTCCTTCCTCAACTCAGTCCTTCTACTGTCTGCAACTTCTCAAATGTTTCCAAACAACACCATCTCCGGCACTGCTACCCCTCTCTTTGGCTTTCTGCCTACCCTCTCCCCAGACTGAAATATCACATACTGGTTTTCCCAGCCTTCTTGCAACGAAGAGCATGGGCACATCAGGATGAACATCTGAAATGGGGCTTCTATCAAAGATTTACTTGTCTAATCAAGAGATGAGAGGACAAACTTCTTGTCTGTCTTTGGTAGCTGTCTGAGAATGTGATGCTTGGAGCAGAAAGAGCCATCTGCAACCGTGATGGATCAAGTCTAAGACCAAACATAGCACACTCGGGATAGCGGAGCACAAAGGCAGAAACCACCTGCATCCTCGATGACCTCACACTACGCAGCTAAACTGACTAACCAGGGGATCCTCCAGTTGAGGACGTCTTTTTACGTGAGATACTGTTTAAACCAATTAGTTGGGTATTATGTAACTTGGGGCTTAACTACAATAATATGTATTCAGGATCTGGCAAGTGATTGACAGTGGGAGAAGAACCAAGACACACTGCAAGGTTTTAAGACTGGCTAATTGAAAGATAGTTAGAAAAGAGAAATCAGTAGGAAGAGGAATAGAAATACACACATGCACATATGAACACAGCAGGTGAAAGTATGAGCTAAACTTATGGCAGGACATGTAAGAGATAGACAGCAAGAAGTGGAAATGGGGACGGCAGTGCCTGTAGCTCAAGCAGCTAGGGTGCCAAGCACATACACTGGAGGTGGTGGTTCAAGCCTGGCCCAGGTCTGCCAAACAGCAATGACAACTACAGCCAAAAAAATAGCTGGGTGTTGTGGCAGGCGCCTGTAGTCCCAGCTGCCTGGGAGGCTGAGGTAGGAGAATCGCTTAAGCCGAAAGAGTTTGAGGTTGCTGTGAGCTGTGATGCCATAGCGCTCTACGGAGGGCGACATAGAGTCTGTCTCAAAAAAAAAAAAAAAAAAAGTAGAAATGGGAAGTAGAGTTACAGAACTGAGAAACATCCACTCAGAAGATTTATATCATGAAGGAGACAATTACCAAAAGAAGCCCCAATGAAAAAGCACACAGAACCTTGAGGACACTGGTTGTCTCCCCAGGATCCATCCGCCCTCCCCTACATTGTCTTGCAGTCTTTATTTTCAGGTAAGATTCACTCTGCTGGCTAAGACAATTACGATTCCATCCTTCTGGACAAAGATGTTGTGACAGGCCTGCCAGCATGATATTCTATGCTTGTTTAATCAAAGTAGAGCTTAAGACTCTTAGGAAAAGGTTAGGAGAAGTGAAACCTTTTCTCTCCCTTTGGAAGTAAATGAAGAAGGCTATAACATGAACATTGCTAGTACAAATCTTTTTATGAGGAGCCACTCTAAGGATAAAGTCCAAACAGGAGGACAATACTCAGAGGCAGGAGAGAACTGAGACCTCAACTCTGATGACACAACCTCTGAATAAACCACTCTTCAAACCAATTCTATCCATGCACTTGCTAATTACATGCGATGCCATTTCCTTTAGATTTTAAATCCTATTTGCAGGCTAACTTATATAGGCAACAGCTATGTTTGGGGGAAAAAACAAAGTTGAGACAGTGTCAGAAATGGGAAGAAACTTTCAGAGAAATAGGGAATTAAAAGGTACAATGAAAAAAGACCAAGAAATGAAATAATTTTATTACTATAGTATGGAGCATATTTTACAAATGCTGCAAGGAAACCAAGGGACAAAGGAAAGAACATTGGATTTGGTGATCAGGAGGTCATGGGGGACTTTTAAAAGAGCAATTTCAGTGGTGAAATAGTAAGGAAGTCAGAGTATAAGGTTGAGTATTAAGAACTCCAAAGTGTACCAAACACTTGGATGGGTATTTAACTCCCATCCATGTGTTAACTCCTTCAATTATCACCCTGTGAGGTTAGAATAACATCCTACTTTACAGATACAGAATAGAGTCTGAATAATAACATGCCCACAGCCACATAGCTACTAAGTGGCTTTAACAGACTTCAAACCAAGATCAAAAGATCTGACTCAAAAGTCAATGTTCTTTCTACTATACCAGACTCTCGAGATGAAAGAACGAATCTCTAAAGAAAAGAATAAAAATACAGTGGCACAGCAGACTCAAAATTCAGAATGGCCTCCCAGAGCAGAGCAGCACATAGCACTTGTGTCTGGCAGCCCTGGAGAAGACATAAGCATGTACGCAGGCCAGAGAGGGAGAGACTGAAGGCTGAGGACAAGACGGGATAACGGACGGTTTCCAGAGAAAGGTAGATATAGGAAGGGACGGTGACGAACATTTCTTCCTCTGAGATATTAGTAAATAAGGAGATGATAATAAGATGAAAAGAAGTAGGGGGAATATCCCTCAGATGGTTGAGATTTCTCCCCGTAAATGAAGAGGTCAAGTTATTTGCTATAAATTCCTTTAGAGGGGGGATAAAAAGAAACTTTTAGGAAAACAGACTAAGAAGAACACAACGCTAAAGACCCAAAAGAGAGCACCAACTAGCACGAAAACTAACCAATAACCTTATACAGCTATCCTGTAAGGCACCCCTCAGGATTTCAAGGGTCAAACTAGCAAAGGTAGTAATGAGGTTCATTCGGGACTGGAGACTAGAAAGGTCTCTCTAGAGAATGTGGAGCCTTCTAGGCCATCAATAAGAACTTTACTAAAAACCGATGATCATGGGATCCAGAGTTACACAGGCAGGCAAATGAAATCAGCAGTAGACTACAGGTTGGATGAATAGAGACCACGAGGTTCATAAAGAGAAACTGAGAGAGACAGAAAATAAAACCTAGGTTCCATAAGAGAAGAGTGAGAAGTTTGAAGGAGAGTTTGTGATCAGAGAGTTTTTTGACACAGGTCTTCAAATCACTTTACCAGAAGCAGCGAGCCACTGCGTGGGCTCAGTAGGGCTCAGCAGGGCTCAGCAGCCCTGGCTTTGCTACTGTCCCCTCAAACTGAAAGCACAGAACTGAGACACAATCAGCTCTGAAAACATGGAGTCTTTGGTTGTAGAAAAGTTAAGGCTAGCAACAAAGGAACCAACTACCCTGTAGAAGCGTCAAATATACAAATATTCCTCCTCTTTTCAAACAAAACAATTCTATCTCTAAAATGTGAAAATTTGTTAAAAGGTCAAAAGTCTACAGCAAAAGGAAAAGCAGATTATGTGTCATAAGGCAGAAGGAAAAGTAAACAAATCTGTCAGGTCCATTATAATCCATATGTTAAAGATTTTTAGCACACAATTCTAACAGGGCAGGAATAGTCTGTGTTTAATAAACTCAATAACTTAGCTTCAAGAAAATGATGTTGCTCAATTTAATGTTAATTTAAAAGGTCCACCCATTTGCAACCTCAAGCTATCATTTATATTTTTAATCCCACTTCTACAATTGTGGGGTTCTTGACACATTATCCAACTACAGAGGAAGATAGGAGAATTAGCCACGGCCACTTCCTTCCTTACCGCTTTGATTCTGCAGTCTTTACATGCAAACTCTGGGAAGGCACCACGTTATTTAGGACAGGTTGTTTTTTTTTTTTTTTTCCAATAATTCTGACTACCCTTGCCCCAGCAATAAAGGGAGAACTGAAACTCACACAAGCATAAACTGTATAAAAATATCAGGTACTCTAAGGATTGTTAAGCAATACCAACAATTCAGAATACAAGAAATCTGAGAAGTTTTGAGCTTAAAAAGCTTTTCTCCGTTTTAGTCCTTCCTAAATAAAACAAAGGGTCTGTACAATACGAAATTCTAAAACTTCAGTGGGGAATTTAAGCTAACGTTGGATAAAAGAATACAGTACTTATCCTTTCTTGGGCCATTACACGATGTCTTACAGTATAAGGTTTTCTTATCTAAATCGAACGTAACACTTCCCAATTCTTTCCCTAGATCTAGAAAACTTAACACGCCCTCGCCTCACACACCACAGCTTTACCACAGCCAGAGAGATGAATGGTTTTGAACACTCATTGCCATCGCAGGCACCGTCCCTCTACTCTGCAGCTCAGCGGCTCACGGCAGCCTCTCGTATACGTCCCAGTCTTCGGGGAACTGGACTCTCATCCAAGTGAACAAAATCCACTAGCCTCGGGATAACAGCCTTTTCTTTGTAACTGCACATGCCTGGGCTATCGGGTAATCTTCCCAGGCAGAGAGTTAAAAACTTTTACGCGAAGCAAGAGGGTCGAAACGAGGAAGACGGGGAAGCGAGCAGAGCAGGAGGGCCCGACGACCCACCCACCTCCCGCGAACCGGGCACCGCCGGCCGGGGCGAAGCTTCGTCGGGAGCCCGGAAAGGCGCAGGGCGGCGGGCGTCGCGACTCCCACCCGCCGAGGGAGCCTACGGGACAGCTAAACCAAGGGCCGGCTGGAGGCCGGGATGGGGTGCGGGCCGGGAGAGGGTGGGACGTGGAGCAGGATTGCCGCGGGCTCCGGCCGAGTCCCGGGGGGTCCCGAGCGGCGGCACTGCAGAGCCGAGGAAGGAAACGCCGGCGCTTGCAGCCTCGCTCACCTGCCAGACGCCCGCCCCGCGGCCACAGGGACGGACGCAGCCTGGGCTCTTCCTCTCCCGCCGGACACAGCCCCCGCCGCCGCCGCCGCCGCCGGCGCTCCAGGAGCCGAGAGTTGAGGGTGGTACAGAAGCGGGCAGAGCGGCGACCGGCCCCGAGCCCAGGGAGGCGTACATAGGGGGCGCCGGCGGCCAGAGAGGGCAACTGTGTGCTTCACCTTCCTCACCAATAGCCAACAGCCCTTCCCGGGAACAGCATCGCGCCAGCCCCAGCCCGCTGCTCCCGGGCCTTCGCCCGCAGGTTCCCCCTAGCAGCGGCCGGGTTTCCGGCAGCCACACCCCGCCCCCTCACTACTTGGCTTCCGCCATCTTGATGGAGGCGGGAAGAATACAACGCGCATGCGTGCGTGGCGAGCGCTGGCGTCCCGCGGCCGGGGGGACCAGGGCTCCGGAATGCGCAGGCGCGTTGGCTCTGCGCTCCTGCTGCGGGTTCCTGCTTGCCGCGCGGGTACCATCGGCCATTGCTGCTCAGGGGGCGGTCTCTGAGTCGGTTACAGCTGCTGTCTTTACTGAACTGTGCTGTCATTCAATTAATAGATCCTTCTACACACACTACAGTTATAATGCAAACATCTGTTGAGAGCTTATATGTGCCAGGCTCTAATGATAGAGATGAATAAACTCATCACCAGCCCTAAAGGAGCTCAAAATCTAGTGGAGATGAGCGAGTTCTTTTTTGCAGCCAAGACCTCTGCTTCCCCCCACTCCCCCAGATTTAATTCAAAACATATATCTTTTGGTCTCATACAGTTTGATCAGTTCTTTACCTTGCATTACCTCTGCAGTTTAATTTCCTTCAACATTAATCCAATAATATCACTTGGGTTTCTGTTACATACCAAATATTGTTCCATGCAATAGGTTCACAGCAATAAGGAATATAAACTCCTGGGACTTACATTGTATTGGGAAGGAATAGACAATAAAAGACTAAAATAAGTCAACAAAATCATATTTGATGGTGATAAGAGACATAGGAAGGCAGCAAACCATGGAGACATGGTAGAGAGGAAGAGTCAGTGATTAGTGATCTCTCTTCAAGAGCTGTCATTTGATATAAGGCCTGGCTGATCACAGGGGTCCAGGAGCCACAGGAAGATCTGTGGATAGAACCTTTCAGACAGAGGGACACCAAAGCTGAGGTGGGAATAACTCTTGAGGTGTAAGAGGTACAGAAAGAATACATGGCATGGACAGTAGGAAACATCTGCTTCAGAGAAGGCAGGGGCCAAATCAGGTAGGGCCTGGAGGTAATAGTAGCTGTTGCATTTTGTTCCAAGAGGCTCCTCTTCTTGTTGACACAGTTCCCCACTACTCCTCTTCAAACACTCCTAGCTCCTGTCTGTCTCACTGCTTTGTATAAGCTAGTTTGACTGCACAGAAGATCTTCCCTCTTGTTCTTTTCATGTGTAACTTCTTGTTAAGTTTCAGGTTTCAGTTTAAATGTCACCTCCAGAGGCCATACTTCCTAAATAAATCTACCCCCTGCTGTCCCCACTCCTTATTATTCTCTATCATTACATCTTACCATTTCTTCACACCACTAAATATATATACCACACCACTTTAAAATTATATATTTACTTTTCTTCACTGTTTCCCCATGAAACAGTAAACTTCATAAAAGAGAGAAGATGATTATCTTAATACTTGGTACCATGTTTGGCATGAGTGGTCACTCAATAAATGTCTATGAAATTAATAAATGGAAGTTTGTTAAGATCTAAGTATAGTGGTATACTGCACTGCTTTTCACTTGCTAGTTTTTAAAATTAAATGCAAGTCACTCTATTTAGTATGTCTCCTCAACTAGATTAGAAATAGGAACCTTGTAGGGGGAGAGAGAGAGAATGGGATGGAGAAAGGTGGATGATGATGGGGCAGTGAGCAGAGATAGCATTACATATGGTTTTAGGACTGGGAGAAGGAAGGCTTTAAGTTCATGAAATACTATTATGTGTGCTGTGTACTATGCTAGATACTTAATTCTCACCACATCCCTACTAGGTAATTATCCTCATTTTTATACACGGGTAAATTCAGAGAGATTAAGTCACTTGCCCAAGATCTCATCTCACATTAAGGAATGCACTGACCCTAAAGCCCATGCTTTTCCCACATGGAGAAGCTAGACTTGGAGACAGATTTATTGGGTGATTTTATGCTGTGTTGTTAGTGGACTTTCATTAGAGATTTCAGCTATTGCCATTTAAGAGTCCCAATACTCTTCTTGTATGGGACCACAACACGTAGAGGACATGATTGGAAACTGCTGTCTTTTTTTTTTTTTTTTTTTTTTTTGGTCTGGAGCAGAGTTCATTTTACCATTTTCCTTTTACTGTTTTTAAAATTTTATACTTTTAAAAATATTAATAACTTGTGTACATTTTCATTAAAGGAAACAAAGAAATGCCAGCAAACTGAATACATACCCTAAATGCTAGCTGCATCCCTTGGTTAGGCTTCTTTACTCAAAAACCATCTATTTATTTATTTATTTGAAGCAGAGTCTCACTCTGTCACCCTGGGTAGAGTACCACGGTATCATAGTTCACAGCAACCTCAAACTCTTGGGTTCAAGTGATCCTCTTGTCTTGAATAACTCAGACATCCACCCACCACAATGCTCAGCTATAGCTCTCCCTTTAAACAGGATGGCTAGAGAGGCCCACTAGAAAGGATAGGGTTGGTATCCTCTTTGTGGGGGACAGTCAGTCCTCGTATAAGAGAAGAAATAAACCATGATAACATGGTCTTCAACCAAACTCAATCAGTCTGTATGTAAATGAAGCAGTAGGTGATAACACATACCTGAACCCCACCTTCTACCTCACTGTAGTGTAATCCCTGGAATAAATCCTGCAATCGTGACAACGTCTTCAGTATCTATAGTATTTGCTTCTCTTATGGTTACCATCTGTTATGGGTTGAATTGTGTTACCCCACAAAGTTAGATAGAAGTCTTAACAATCAGTAACAAAGAATGTGACCTTATTTAGTAATAGAGTCATTGCAGAAAGAATTAAGTTAAATAAGGTCATAATTCAATAGGGTAAAGTAATCCAACATGACTGTAGTCTTTGTAAGATGATGATCATACAAAGACAGAAACAAAAATAGCAGCAGAGATTGGAGTTATGCAGCTACAAACTAAGGGACACTGGAGATTGCCAGCAAACCGTCAGAAGCTAGGAAGAAGCATGCATGGATTTTCCTACATGTTTCAGAAGGAAAATGGCCTGCCCATGCCTTGATTTCAGATTTAGAGGCTTCAGAACTATGAGTCAATAAATTTCTGTTGTTTTAAGTCACCTAAACAGCAGCCCTAGAAAATTGACACAGCATCTTATGAATATGATACAGTCTGAAATATAGGAATGAGATGGGGAAAGGTGGTAACAGGCACGAGCTACTGCCCTGACATTGCCACAAACCTCCAGCAAAACTTCAGGCTAGAGCTCTCTTCAGTCACAGAGCAACAGTTTCCTCATCTGTGTACCCAGGCATAACAATAGCTGCCCTGCCTGCTTCAGAGATCTGCAGTGAGAACAAACAAGTATTCTAGTGATGCTGTGGCCAACAAGGTCTGACGGAGACTAAGAAACAACTCTGTAAAGGACAGGATTTCTGCCACAGAGAATCTCAGTCTGGTTGAGAAGACAAAGCACTTTCCTATGATAAAATAACTTGTGTGGACCAAGTGCCCAGTGTGCATGCTTTCAATCCTATTCACTATTGATGCTGAAAAAAGGAAGGATCCTCAGACTTCCGTGGAGAGGGAGACCTCATGAAGGGCTTTAGCAGAAAAAGAATTTATTAGAAGGATTTTGGACATCTACAGGATCTTCAGAAGCAACACTCAATGTTATGTCCACAAGTCCCAAGTACCCTTCACAGTACCCACTACCTGATGCTGGGCACAGCGGCTCACATCTGTAATCCCAGCACTTGGGAGGCCAGGCAGGTGGATTGCCTGAGCTCATGAGTTCCAGACTAGCCTGAGCCAGAGTGAGACCTTGTCTCTAAAAATAGTCAGGCATTGTGTCAGGCACCTGTAGTCCCAGGTACTTGGGAAGCTGAGGCAAGAGAATTGCGTAAATCCAAGAGTTTGAGGTTGCTGTGAGCTGTGATGTCATGGTACTCTACCAAGGGCTATAAAGTAAAAAAAAAAAAAAAAACAAAAATAAAAGCCAACACTGCCAGTACAACTTGACCCAGACACTGGATGATCCTACTACTACTCCTGGGAACTAGATACAGTTATTATCACTGCCACCACTCTCAACAGAATGAAAGGTCACTTTCATCCTCACAATCTGAAGCCTAGAATGGGGGCAAATCATTGACACAACCCAGTCATACATTAACACTCTAGCTACATACTGGCCAGTAGAAGTATAATTCAAGTTCAAACATAATTTTAAATTTGCTAGTATGAACATCAGGAAAGGCTAAAGAAGACCAGGCGCAGTGGCTCATGCCTGTGATCCTAGCACTCTGGGGGGCCAAGGCAGATGGATCGCTTGAGGTCACGATCAGCATGAGATCAGCATGAGCTAGAGCCAGACCCCATCTCTACTAAAAAAGTGAAAAACTGCGCCCAAGAGTTTGAGGTTGAAAAAAGAAAAGCAAAGCCGAAACAAAAGCCAGGTGAAACTAATTTTAATAATATATTTTATTTAACCCAATATATCCAAAATAATATTATTCCAACATATGACTCTAGTCACTTCATGTGTTCAGTAGCCACATGTGGCCAGATAAGGAGGCCAGGAAAATGAGTCTATCACTTTCATTTTCTGCAGTGAGAGGTGGTTCTGCTTTATGCAAAGGGACATTTCCTAAACACAGGAAAAGATTTCAGATGCAGCCGTGCAAATGGAAGAAAAAGTTGAAGGAAAACTGACAACTGGTTTGTAGAGAATGGTAAATGGTAGATTAAGGACATTTACCATTAATTTTATCATGTAGTGACTTAGAGCCACTGAAGGTTTATAAAGTAGGGAAATGCTTAGAAAATTTAAGAAAAATACCATGCAGATGTAGAGAGAGTGACTTAAAGAACACTTGAATGGAAAGACGAATTCCTGGACTTAATTGTGTCTTTGTTTTATGCAGCCTTATGCAAGTTGCCTCTCTGAACCCAGAGAAATGGGGACTGTAATATCTATCTCAGGCCTGCTGTGAGGATTAAAGAAATAGTGCATGTGAAAATGACTAGCACCTGGTGTATTATGTAAGGTTCTCCAGAGAAATATAACCAATAGGATATATACGGAGGGATATATAAGAAGAGATGTATTATAGAATTGGCTCTTGAAGTGATGGAGAGCAAGAATTCCCATAATCTGCTATGTGCAAGCTAGGGAACCAAGAAAGTTAGTAGTGTGACTCATTCTGGATCCAAAGGGCTGGGAATTGGTGGGTACTGATAGTATAAGTCTTGGTCCAAGTCTGGAAGCTCAAAAGAACAGGAGTACCAATGTCTAAGGGCAGGAGAAAATGCCGATTAGCATTGGTGAGGGTAACCTTCCCCTTTTCTCAGTCCACCAATTCAAATGATACTCTCTTCTGGAGATACCCTCACAGACATATCTGGGCATCTCTTAACCCAGTCAAGCTGACACAGAAAATTATACCTGAAAAGTACTCAATCAATGTTATTTAAGTCTGAATTAACCTGAGTACCTGGTTAGAGGTCTACATAAACAGAAAGGAGGTTATACTATCTCCCCAAACAAGAATTCTAGGGTAAAATCCCAGAAAATATGTATTTCAGAATTCCCATTGTGCCTCAGATTTCCTAAGTAGTCTATTTCTTCCTCGAAGCCCTTACTGGCCATCCTAGAGGTTATCTCTCCTTCCATGGTCAATATTTCTCCTTGGGCAGTATGACATTTTTGTCAGTCAGGCTCATGCCTTGTCTTCTTCACTAGATATATCCAGGATGGTATAGACCATGGATGTCCAACCTGCAGGCCACGGGCCACATGCTGATTTTGTGCGGACCTCGTTTGCTTATCTGTGGTGTCTGATATCACAAAAAGTATGTAGAGACCTTTCTTTTATTTTTCAGCTTTCATTAGTTTTTGTGTCAAGACAACTCTTCTTGTTCCAAGGTGTGGCAGAGACAAAAAAGATTGGCCACCCCTGCCATGGACCACATCTTACGCATTTTTGTCTTTATCTCTTACAATTTCTCCAATGGAAGGTATCAAGACAAAGTAGGTCAGTGAAGTCTGATAGTTTTAGAAACTAGATCAGTGATTTCCAACCGGTGTGCTGTGAAAATTCTTAAATATCATTGATTAAATTATTTTCAAAAGAAGTTCAAAGCACAGTGAGTACACTCTTTTTATTGAACAACATAATTTAAGTGTGGAAGTTTAACTATAGGTTCAATTGTGCTGTGAGATAAAAAAAGGTTGAAAAACACCGAGCTAGATGGTGAGTATCATGAGTATTTATTATGTTATTCTTACTACTTTTGAGTATGCTTTAAAATTGTCTTTTTTTTTTTTTTGAGGCAGAGTATTTTTTTGCTGCCCTCGGTAGAGTGCTGTGGTGTCATAGCTCACAACAACCTCAAACTCTTGGGCTTGAGTAATCCTCTTGCCTCAGCCTCCCAAGTAGCTGGGACTACAGGCACCTGCCACAACACTCAGCTATTTTTTCAGAGATGGGATCTCGCTCTCACTTGTCTCAAATTCCTGAGCTCAAGTAATTCACCCACCTTGGCCTCCCAGAGTGCTGGGATTACAGGCCTGAGCCACCAAACCCAGCCCTTGAAATTCTTCATAATAAAAAGTTTAAAAAGAAAAAAAAAGACATCTATAGACCTGCTTCGAGGTGTTTGACTATGTGCAAGTGTTTATTTCTCTTCTCTCTGTATGTTCCACTAAAATGTCAGTAACAAAGTTCAATTTTTAGTGAAATGAATGAATGTTAAGTTTCAAGGACCTTCAATTGTATAGGTACTTTTCAAGGTCCTGGAAGATACCTTAGCAGTATATTTATAAATTTTTGTAAAATCTATAAAAGTCATATACTTCAACCACAATTGGTCAAGGGCATTACTATTTCTACTTTGACTTACCTTCTGTCACAGTTCTCTTTGTGTCAGGTGACATTAGAGCAGCTTCAGAGTAGTTTCAGGATCCAGCGAAGGGGAAATTGAGTTTGGAATATAATTTACTTGAATTTCATTGGAGGATATTTATGTGATTCACAGTCACTTCTGTGTGCAATATTTACTGCTAACCATCTGGTGGAGAAACGGGTTCCAGGAAAACCCCTACAAGCCCATTGTCTATTATCCAAGCATTATTACACAAAGGGCTGGCGCTTGTGTTTTAATATGAACATATCCTGTGACACCTGAACTAGAAGTATACATAGAGCCAGAAGCTATTCTGTGGAAAATTCTTTTGATTTTATAGCTAATACAGAAAAGAAACCTGAAGGGATTTTCCCCAAATGAGACTACAATCTTCAAAAATCACAAGGCATCACAATCACGACAAGAGGAAATACTTCTTTATCTGCCTTGTGAAGTTTTACTCTGACACCAAAACTAATAACAAACTAGCAAGCTGGGAAAAAACTAAACTATCAATAATAAACAATTTTTGATCACCCATGTTAGAAGAGAGAATGAATTATCTTTCTACTCAGTCTGTTTACTTGATAAAACAAAGTCACTGTCATATGAACATCCAATTAAAGAACATCAAGATAAAAAATGTAGAATAGAAGTATAGAAATATGTGAGGCAGTAAAATAATGCACACATTGTATTTCTTCTAGATTTGTGATGCTTGCGGATTTTGTGTTAGCATTTGTGACTTATTTTATTGTTGTAAAGAAATATCTACTTTCTGGCTCAGCACCCATAGCTCAATGGTGAGGGTGCTGGCCACATACACTGAGGCTGGTGGGTTCAAACTGGCCCAGGTCTGCTAAAACAACCATGACAACTGCAACAACAACAGCAACAAATAGCCAGGCATTGTGGTGGGCTCCTGTAGTCCCAGCTACTTGGGAGTCTGAGGCAAGAGAATCGCTTAAACACAAGAGCTTGAGGTTGCTGTGAGCTGTGTCACCACAGCACTCTACTCAGGGTGACATAGTGAGACTCTGTCTCAAAAAAAAAAAAAAAAAAGAAAAGAAAAGAAATATCCACTTTCTCATCTAAATTTGTGTTCAAACTTTTGTATAATTTTTTCTTCAACAGAGACTCCAAATTTGATGTCTCATAAATCAAAACATGGATCCCTAAACACGGATCTGTGAAATTACAGTTGAGAACTTCACCATCCTCCTCTCAGCAACTGATAGAAGTACTAATTAGGAAATCAGCAAAGTTAGAGAAGACCAGAACAACACAATCAACCAGTACAATCCAACTGACCTTACAGGAATACTCCAAACAGTACAATGCATTTTCTTTCCAAGCACTCATAATAGACCACATCCTGGACCAGAAAAGAAACCATGTATAATGTGATCTCTACCATAATGGAACTGGATTAGTAATCAATGAGCAAAAGGCAATAGGAGAATCTCTAAACCCATCAAAATTAAATAATATACTTCTAAATAATACCTGGTCAAAGAGGAAGTCTCAAAGGAATTTTTTTTTTTTTTGCAGTTTTTGGCCAGGGCTGGGTTTGAACCCACCACCTCTGGCATATGGGGCTGGCACCCTACCCCTTTGAGCCACAGGTGCCGCCCTCAAAAGAAATTTTAAAAAAATGCACAGAATTGAATGAAAATGTAAATACAACATATCAAAATTTGTGGCATAAAGCTAAAGATATGATGAGAAGGAAATTTACAGCACTACATGAGTACATTACAAAAGAGGAAAAGATCGCATTAAAAGTTGTAAAATCGATAATCTAAGTTCCTATCTTGAGAAAAAGGAAGAGCAAAATAAATCCAATGAAAAAAAAAGATGGAAATAAAAATAAAAGCAGAAATCAATGAAATTGAAAAGGGAAGCAATAGAGAAAATAAGAGTAAAGCTGGTTTATAAACCTTTAGGGAACCTCACCAAGGAAAAGGAGAGAAGACACAAGTTATCAATATCAGTCACCAAAGGGGATATTATTACAGTTCTTGCCACCATTAAAATAATAATAGGGGAATACATGGATATATTTATATTAATAAATTCAAAAACTTTAGGAGAGGGGTGGCGCCTGTGACTCAAAGGAGTAGGGCACCAGCCCCATACAGAGGTGGTGGGTTCAAACCTGGCCCCGCCAAAAACTGCAAAAAAAAAAAAAAAAAAACAACTTTAGGAGAAATGGACCAATTCTTAAAAAGCATAAACTACTGAAGCTCAAACAAGATGGAATAGAACAGTCCTACAACCATTAAAGAAACTAAATTTATCATTAAAATACTCAGGAAAAAGAAATCTCCAAACCTAGATGGCTTTACTGGAAAACTCTACCAAGCATTCTGAGATGACTTAGCACCAGTTTTATACAGTCTCTTCCAGAGAATGCAAGAAGAGGGAATAATTCTTTACTCACTTTATGAGACCAGTTATTACTCTGACAGCAAAACTAGACAAAGACAATATAATAAAAGAAAGCTACAGACCAATGTCTCTTATAAACATAGATATAGAAATCCTCAAACAAAATAATAGCCTTCTTTCCTATCTATGGGAGATTTATCTGAAGACCCTTAAGATGCCAAAATCCACAGATACTCAAATCCCGTGTTTAAAATTGTGTTGTACTTGCATTAACCTATGCACCTCCTCTTGTCTACTTATTTCTAGATTACTTGTATACATGAAGTTCTGACAATTAAGTTTGTGAACTCATCCTAGAAAAAATACTACACCTTTGAAGTACTCCCCTTGGCCATCTGGTTGACCACAGTGATATTTAGCAATGAGGTATGTAGCACTTTTTCTAGGATGAACTCAGATTTTGGAGTCAGGCATAACTTAACCATGGTGATATGCTCTGATAGTGCTAGGATTATAGGTTTGAGCCATCACACCTGGCCATGATGTGCTGTGAGAAATGTATTGTCAAAGGAATTTGTCATTGTGTAAACATCATAGCATGTACTTAAACAAACCCTGGTGGTGTAACCTACTACACACTTAGGCTATATGAGATAGTCTATTGCTCCTAGGCTATAAACCTGTAGAGCAGGTTACTGTACTGAATACTGCAGACAACTATAACCCAGTGGGAAGTATTTGTGTATTTAAACGTAGAAAAGGCACAGTAAAAATGTGGAATTATTGTATTCTGGGACCAACATTGTATATGAGGTCTGTTGTTGATGGACCTGTTAAGTGGCTCATGACTATAATAACTAATGCAATGTAAATTCTATGTAAATATTGTACTGTATTGGTTTATTTGTTGCTTTTTTATGGTTATATCTTTATTTTTTGTTGGTTGCTTTTTCTGAATATTTTTGATACAAATTTGGTTGCATTTGCAAATGTGGAACTTATGGATACAGAGGGTCAACTGTAATAGCAAATCAAATCCAACAGTATGTTTTTAAAAATATAAAAATTGAGTAGGACTAAGCAGGGTTTGTCCCAGGTATGCATGGCTAGTTCAACATTCCAAAATCAATCAGTGTAATCTACATTATAATCTATAACAATCATTAGAGAAGAAAACTCGCATATAATCATATCATTTGACACAGAAGAAGCATTTGACAAAATATAACACCTATTCTTCATAAAACCTAGATCTGCCTTCTGACCAATAAGTGTACTTAAAAGGGACGAAATATGTGAAAAAATGTTTCCTGAGGAACTGGACAACTGGCAATGAAGAGTGGTGCCCTGAGAGACAGAAGGCAGATGTGCTGGGTATTTCTCTCACTTGTTTACTCCTAGTGAAGCCAGCTGCCCCGGTGCGAACTCCCTCCGGAGAGGCCCACATGGACTATTAAGAATGGAAGAATGTTCCATTAGCTGGTCAGAGACCTGGCAAATATCTGGAAGACAGCAAGTGATGAATAGACTAAGGTACAGTACATTCCCCAGTCCAGAATGTGAATTGGACCTCTCTTGAAAATTGATTTGCCTGAAAGGGCATCTCCAGTCATGCCAGGTCTCCTTCCTCACCTCCATTTTCATGATACCCTTTGCCACACTTCACCAGGGAACAGAACTCTCATCCATTCCTCTTTATGATTCTTTACCCTGGAAGCCAAGCAAAATAGTAATTTAACTTGAGTTAAATTAAGTTAATTAATGTCTCATAAGTGCCCCCAGTCCATCTCATTAAGACATAAATTTTACTTTTTCCATTCTAATCATTATTAGTTACACATATTAGTGAAAATATGTATTACATTTATACTGTCTGAATCAATCACACATTACTAATTCTTTTTCTGCTAATTCAGTCAATATGAGTAACCTTTAACAGTTACTGCCTTATAGTTGAAAAAAACAAAAAAAAAACTATGGCGAAAAGGTATGTATTTAGAATCAGCCATCTAGACTCAGTTTACATAATCTGAATTTTGTTGACAACATCCAAAGCATCATAGTAGGAGCCAGTGGGACATATGCCTCCTTCTCCCCGTCAGACTGGATCAGCACAGATCTTGGCCACGTCAATGTCTCAGAGTTCCTTCACCAGCCTGCTTGGCATTCACAGGCAACACAAGTGTGTAGTCTACTATCTTCTTTGTAGCTGACTCAGTGGTTGGGGGAATTTGATGATGGCATTGTGGTCAAGCTTGTTTCCCCAGGGCATGCTGGTCAGAGAATCTTTGGGCTGCCTCTGGAGCTGCAGTGTTTGGGGCTGAGGGAAGGTGGGTGATGGGTGGGGCTTTTTTTTTTGGTGGATATCTTCTTGTAGCATTGCCTTCTTGGCCTTCAAAGCCTTTCTTGGTACTGGATTTGAGAGGGGTAGGAGCTTCCTTCTTTAATAATAAATAATTTAATTTGTTTCTACCAGGGAAGTAGGATAGGGCTATATTAACAAGACTTTTAGACTTCCAATTCTGGATGAGAAGAGTGACAAATACCTGGTATGCCCTCATGCTTTCAACAACCATAAAATAAAATAAACTGGACGAAATATGTGAAAAAATGTTTCCTGAGGAACTGGACAACTGGCAATGAAGAGTGGTGCCCTGAGAGACAGAAGGCAGATGTGCTGGGTATTTCTCTCACTTGTTTACTCCTAGTGAAGCCAGCTGCCCCAGTGCGAACACCCTCCGGAGAGGCCCACATGGCATGGAACTGAGGGAGGCTTCTGCCCCAAAGCCAGATCAGCAGCTCACAAGGAACTGAGTCCTGCCAACCATCACATGAGGGAGCTTGGAAGTGAATCTGCTTCGACTCAGGCCTGCAGATGACACCACTACAGCTTCAGCTGACAGTTTCCCAAGAGATTTTTGAGGCAGAGGGACCCTGCTAACCCATGCTCAAATACCTGACTCATGGAAACTGTGAAATAGTCAATACTCCCTCCTTGTTATAAACTGCTACGTCTTGGCATAATCTAGAAGGCAGGCACCAGAGGATGTGAATTCCATTTCCAACCCTACTGGAATTGGTCAGAAAGGAAACTTGAAAACTTACATCATAAAATCAATTATACATTTTTCTTCTTCTTTCTCTTGAATATGTGTTAACATTTCACTCATGATACAATAAACTGCTCTTCTCCTGAGCTCCACCTATTTCTTAAAGCTTTCCAATTAAAGTGACTGAATGTAGTGAAGTAAGCAGCCAGAGATGCTGTGCTTTTCCTCCTAATGACAGAAAAAAAGAAAACACTCCATCTGGGTAGAAATTGATAATTAGCCATATCCAATTCCTGGACATCTGGCTTTTAAATGAAACCAAGCATAGTAATGTCTGTTTCCCTCAGCATTCTTTCAGAGAAAATTCTATGTATTCTTCTGGTCTTTAAAGGAACAGCATCAATACGGTTTGAAAATAGTTATTAAAGATTTGCCTCAGTTTTTTTCATATTACCAAATTGTTATATATTCACTGTAGAAAATTTGGAAACTCAAAAAAAAAAAAAACACAACAGGAAAGAAAAAAAAAAACCTTATCATCCAAGATACCCATTAGCATTTTGATATGTTTTTTCCAGATTTACTTTATAATGAAAGGAGTTTCAGAATAATTTTGCCCTCAACAATAAATCTTCATTGCCTTGGTGCCCACGGCACAGTAGTTATGGTGCAGGTCACATACACTGAGGTTGGTGGATTCCAACCCAGCCAGGACCAGTTAAACAACAATAACAACTGCAACAAAAACTAGTCCGGTGTCGTTGTGGGCACCTGTAGTCCCAGCTACTTGGGAGGCTGAGGCAAGAGAATCGCTCAAGCCCAACAGTTTGAGATGGTGTGAGCTGTGATGCCATGGCACTCTACCGAGGGTGACATAATGAGACTCTGTCTTACAAAAAACAAAAACAATAACAACAACAAAAAAAACAATAAATCTTCATTTAGAAAAACAGAATATTTGAATGAATGAAATTTAGTGAAGCAAACCAAACCATTTGTTACACTGAAACCCACATTCATTTCTTCTGCTGTGTATGGTTTGTCTGATGACAACGATAATTCAGCCCTAACTATGAGCCTGAATTAGGGGAGCATCCTACAAGATCAAAGCAGCCCCAACAGCAAGTTGAGAGCAGTGGAGTTCAAGGGAAGCAACATATGTTTGCATCACTCCCCCTCATGCTGCCCCAGAATTGGGGTGGGGAGGGGTCAATAGACTTGCACCAGGATCTTTAGTGGGCTGGACCCAGGCTAAAGAGAGAAAGAGTCAATTGTCATATTTCAGAGATTCCATGAGCTGGTTATTAAAACAAAAACATTATTAAAAATCAAATAATATGAAATTACAATTCAATAAACTATATTAAAATGAAGGTAATAACTTCTTAAAAGTTGGCACTTTTAAATCATTTTACTACATTTTGCTGTTCTCTGTGTTCTCGAGTATTCCATCTATCATGTCTGTTTGGTGGAAATCCCATATCATGTTTGTGCTGGGGCATGTCTTCTAAGTCTGCATACAGTGATGTTACAATGGTAGCTTGAGATTGGCCAGGGTGAGAGTATTTATACCACCAATAATCAGCAAATGCTCCAAATCTGGGTTCAACTTATTGTTTTATTGATTGTCTAGTGATGGGAAAATACTATAGATTAAACTTAAAAGTGTGCCATGTCTACAGGTGTTACATTATGAACAGCATAAAGAGTAAGGAAATATTGTTCCAATACTCAAAAGCCATCATCAGATTTATCCAAGTCACTTGCATCATGGGCGAATGAATGAAGTTCCAACACAAGTCTTAGTTGTTTCACTTTCATCTTAGTCATCAACATCAAAGAAAATATCAAGTAAGATTCTTGTGAAAACTGCACTTCCCTGTAATTTATTAATAAAATGGTAAGTTGGCTATAGATACAAAAATGCAGCAAAATCCAATAAAGCAATCCTCGAGAATCAGTTGGCTATATGAAATTCAATTACCTCCTTCATGTTTACATGGATGGAGCTGGAAAATGTCCTCCTTAGCAAAGTATCTCAAAATGGAAGAAAAAGTATTCAATGTACTCAACACTATTATGAAACTAATTGTTAGCTATCTTAGTAAAGCTATAAACCAAAGGGAGTCCAAGACTACGGGGAAAGGGGAACGGGTGGGGAGGGGAGGGAGGAGAATGGGGAGAGGGAGGGTGATTGGTGGGATCACGCCTATGGTTTATTCTATAAGGGTACATGTGAATCTTTCTAAATGTGGAATATAAATGTCTTAACAGAATAACTATGAGAATGACATGAA
>CAUYQV010197930.1:0-20096 GCA_963574575.1 Galagoides demidoff | reverse complement strand
CTGTGGTCCCAGCTACTTGGGAGGCGGAGGCAGGAGACTCGCTTGAGCCCAGGAGTTGGAGGTTGCTATGAGTTGTGATGCCATGGCACTCTACCCAGGGGGATAGCTTGAGGCTCCGTCTCAAAAAAAAAAAAAAAAAGTACCAAAAATCAAAAACTAGGCTGGCCACAGCGGCTCATGCCTGTAATCCTAGCACTCTGAGAGGGCAAGGCAGTAGGATTGCTTGAGCTCAGGAGTCTCAGACCAGCCTGAGCAAGAGACCCCAGTATCTGGTGTGTGCCTGTAGTCCTAGCTACTTGGGAGGCTAAGGCAAAAGAACGGCTTGAGCCCAGGAGGTGGATGTTGCAGTGAGCTATGATCTATGATGATGCCTCTGCACTATAGCCTGAGCCACAGAGTTAACACCTAAAAAAAAAAAAAAAAGCAAACCAAACAAACAACACAACATACCCTTAAGGCAGGAACAAGGTGAGAAAGACTATCTCGTAGGTAGGCATAGTGCCTGAAGGTGTGATCTGAGAACAATGCTGGCATTGTTGGACAGGTTTTAGCAGCATTGAAAATAAGAACCAAAACTGCAATATCTGTTAGGTCAGTAGGTTAAGTAAACTTGGAAGTATAAAAGATCCAGCTTGGCCAGAATCTGGCACTCTCAGTTCCACTCCCCAAAATATCATCAAAGGACTGTGATTTTTCTTTCTTTTTTTTTAAGAAACAAGAGAAAAGCCATAATTTTCTAATAATCAAAGAAATGCAAATTCAAACAACAGACATATTCCCCTACTCCACCCACACTTCCCAATTACTGCAGGTTTTTAAAAATAATGCCAGATGTTGCTGAGAGTACAAACAAATAGAAACTCTTGGTATATTGCCTATTAAAATACATACTGGCACAATCTCTTTGGATAATAATTTGGTACCAGGCAGTAAGAGTCTTATGACTGCTGAGTAATTCCTTATCTCAGTATATTTTCAAAGTAAACAACTTAACATCACAGAATCACTTACAATAGCAAATACAATAGTCTCCCCTTATCCTCAGCAGATATTCTCCAAGACCTCAAGTGAATTCCTGAAACCACAGATTATCCCAAACCCACCACCATCAACTGGAACACACTTGTGTTCAGGTCTTCCATCCACATATCTAATCCCTTTTCCACCTTAACAGGCACTTCTAGAGCAATGAGGCTGAAGTTTTCAGTTTGAGGTGCAACAGCAAAACTAGCACAAATTTCTTTTTCCTTCTTCACAATTTTACAGATAAAAGATGTATTCTTACTCTCCATCTAGCAATCGCAGCCCATGATTTTTTTCAGCTTTCCTTATAAAGTTGAGAACTTTCACCTTTTCACTCACAGGAAGCATTTATACCTTCTCTTTGGCAGATCCAAACTGCTAGTTTCACCACTCTTGCACTCTGAGGCCATTATAAACTAAACCAAGGGTTCTATGAACAAAAGTACTGTGCTACCTCAACAATCAATCTGATAACCCACACGGTTACTAAGTGACTAATGGGCAGGGAGTGTACACAGAATGATTGTGTCGGACAGCGGGTGATTCATATCTGAGTGGGACAGAAAAGGATGACACGTGATTTTATCCCTACTTATCAGAAGAACATGCAAACTTACAAACTGTTTATTTCTGGAATATACCATTTAATATTTTCAGGCATGGTTGACTTCAGATAACTGAGACCATGAAAAGCAAATTCAAGAAAAGTGAAATCACAGGTAAGAGAGTTGTACTGTAATCAGAAATAATCTAGATAGGCCAGGCACAGTAGCTCATGCCTGTAATTCTAGCACTCGGGGAGGCTAAGGCAGATGATTGCTTAAGCTCAGGAGCAGATCAGCCTGAGCAAGAGTGAGAACCCATCTCTACTTAAAAAAAAAAAAAGAAGAAGAAGAAAGAAAAATTAGGTGGATGTAGATGTTGTGGCGGACACCTGTAGTCCCAGCTACTTGGGAGGCTGAAGCTGGAGGATTACTTGAACCCAGGAGTCTAAGGTTGCCATGAGCTACACTAATGCCAGGAAACTCAAGTCTGGATCAAAAGAGTGAGACTCTCTCTCAAATAGTAATAATAAAAATAACCTAAATAAAAAATGATTAAACTGTGTTTCACCTATTTGATATCATATCACACAATCAAAAATTATAAAGCAATAAGTATAAATACTGCTATGCAAGGATGATACACAAATTTGTGAAGCATTCCATATTTTTTAAAAAAGCAAACAAGAATTTAATATTGCATCATCAGCACTTTTCATAATAAAATGAAAAGAATAAGCTCTAAAACACACAGAGGATATGACAGCAGCTATCAAATATTAGCAAATTTTTGTTCACAAAATAAACTGTTAAAAAATAAATAAAAGCAAAATCCCAACTTGAAGCTTTTTAAAAAAAAATTTTTTTTTAAGAGACAGAGTCTCATTTTATCGCCCTTGGTAGAGTGCTGTGGCATCACAGCTCACAGCAACATCCAGCTCTTGGGCTTAGGCGATTCTCTTGCCTCAGCCTCCCAAGTAGCTGGGACTACAGGCACCCACCACAATGCCTGGCTATTTTTTGTTGCAGTTTGGCTGGGGCTGGGTTCGAACCTGCCACCCTCTGTATATGTGGCTGGCGCCCTACTCAGTGAGCCACAGGTGCCACCCTTTAAAAATTTTTAATGTATTTTATTTTATTACTTAAACTCTGAACCCCAGAACCTCAATTTCATCTTCTGTAAAGTAGGAATAAGACCTCCTTCCTGAATTGTGTAGAAAATCAGTAATAAAATGTGTAATGCCTTTACAGTTAGCCCCCATATGCAGGGATCCATGTCTGTGGATTCAGTCAACCTCGATGGAAAGTATATTTTAAAAGTGTGAGGTGGCGGTTACATCTGTACTTAACATACATATGCAGAGTTTGTTTGTTTCTTGTCATTATTATCTAAACAATACTAAACCTTATACAACTATTTACATAAAAATGCATTAGATATTGTACAAAATCTAGAGATGATTTAAAGTATATGGGAGGGGAGCCAGGAACTGGTAACTCTTGCCTGTAATCCCAGCAGGTCAGGAGGGCTGATGTTCCTGAGATCACTCCAGGCCAAGCGTTCAAACCCAGCCTGGGTAACATAGCAAGATTCTATCTTTAATAAAATGAAAAGAACATTAGCTGGGAATAGTGGCATACATCTGTGGTCTCAACTACTTGGAAGGCTGAAGCAGGAGGGTCACTTAAGCATAGGAGTTAAGGGCTGCAGTGAGCTACGATCACACCACTGCACTCCAGCCTGAACAATAAAGTGAGACTATCTCTAAAATATATAAATAAATGAACAAAGTATATGGAAAGCTGTGCAGAGGTTATATGCAATCAGCATACATTTTATATCAGGGACTTGAGTGTCCGTGGATCTTAGTATCTGAGGGAGGTCCTGGAACCAATCACCCATAGATACTGAGGGATAACTGTAAACAGTACGTACAATACAGTAAGTGTTAAATAAATACCAAAAATAATTATTAGTATTAAATTCTTGTACAAACAGGAATGAAAGCTGAAAATAATAACCATCAGGCTCCCTTGAGACATACTTTTTCACGTAAATGAAATGGAAAACCTAAAACTCAGACCATTCTAGCTACACACAGAGAAACCAGGGTTCCTGGCCAACACAACAGGGCCTGTCCAAAGAACAGAGGATACAAGCTGGGTCATCCATGTCGGGTTCAGCTGTGTCAAAAAACGGGTGGGTGCTCAGAAGCTCTGGCACCAAGGGAAGCACCAGGGTTGGATGCCGACTACCCAGAAACTTCAAACACCTGGAACAAACAAGCAAGAACCCATTTCAGTAAATTAGTAAGTCCTTAAAAAGTACTAATAACTGGAATCAGAAAACACGATTTGGATTTGGAAATTCTCAACCACATACTTTTGCTAACTCTGTGCAGACACCTCACCTGAAGTAAATTCAGTTAATTCATCTAAAAAAACATTGGTCACTGTGAAGATAAAAGAGTTGGTTATTTAACAAACAGTGGTTTTCCTCTTTTTTTTGATACCTGGGCGCAGGTAGAAGGCAGGCTTAGCCCAAAGGCTAAACCACTGGCCTCAAGCAATCTACTCTCCTTTGCCTCCCAAAATGTTAGGATTATAGGCTTAAGACTGCGCCCAGCCTTTCCTGGTAATTGTAAATAAAGCCACTATTCATTGGAAAAAGTGAAAAAAACATTAGAATAGGTAACTTCAAAATTTTGACCCACTCTGCGGTTAAATAGCTTTTTGTTCACACTTATCAAATAAAGAGGTCTTATGTAAATATTCTGTGTGGACCAAATAAATAACTACACATCTTCTTTTCTTCTTCTTCTTCTTATTATTTTAGAGACAGAGTCTCACTATTGACCTTGGTAGAGTGCCGTAGCATCACAGCTCACAGCAACCTCCAGCTCCTGGGCTTAGGCAATTCTCTTGCCTCAGCCTCCCAAGTAGCTGGGACCACAGGCACCCACCACAACACCTGGCTATTTTTTGTTGCAGTTTGGCTGGGGCCAGGTTCGAACCCGCCACCCTCGGTATATGGAGCCCATGTCCTACCCACTTAGCCACAGGCACCGCCCTATTTTTTTTTTTAATATTTTACTTTTTTGTGTTTATTTTATTTTCATTTATTTACTTTTTGTTTTTATGGGTAGATAAGAGTTGTATATACTTAGGGGGTACATGTGTTATTTTAATACAAGCATACAATGTGTACTGAGCAAATCAGGGTACTTAGGATATTCATCACCATGAACAGTCACCATTTCTTTGTGTTGGGAACTACACATCTTATTTTAATGCTAGAAGAATGTTCTGTCAAACATTCTAAAAATTCTTTTCATCAAGCAAAACTAATTATCCCTTCTGTGTCTCCACAGAACTACAGTTACAGATACAGGTGTTTATCTCTTATGGTTACCACATCCCAAATGATTGAGAGCCTTGAAGACAATCAATAAATGTACATGGAATAGAACTGAACGGACTGTAGAAACATAAACAAACAGCAAAATAAAAAATCAGATATCAAAAGTGTTATCTAGAGTAAGACTCCCTTGGTATTTTCAGTTAATATATTTCCCAAGTACCTTGGATTTAACCCACAGTTTCTCTCCTAGTGACAAGTTTTGTGTTTTTTGGGTTTGTTTTTGAGACAGAGTCTCACTTTGTCATCCTCGGTAGAGTGCAATGGCATCATAGCTCACAACAACCTCAAACTCTCGGGTTCAACCAATTTGCTTGCCTCAGCCTCCAGAATAGCCGGGACTACAAGTGCCCGCCACAACACTCAGCTATTTTTAGAAATGGAGTCTCACTCTGGCTCAAGCTGGTCTTGAACCTGTGAGTTCAGGCAATGCATCCACCTCAGCCTCCCAGAGTGCTAGGATTACAGGTGTGAGCCACCACACCCAGAAAGTGACAAATTTTTTTGAAAAATCAATAAACTATACACAGTTGCAGTGGTCTCCTCACACAGCTCATTAACCAAGTAGATCACACATTTTATATTACATGTATGCAAAGATTCTTCAAAATGAGATTCATGAATAGTGCTAACAGCCTGATGGTAGTTAGTAAAGCTAGAAATAACTAAGTGAAAAACGATTATGATTTCCCATCTGTAGACCAAGTGCTAGACCTACCTCTAATCTCTATGATGATGGTTCTGATCCTTACAAAAACGCACAATAGACTAAGGACTGATTAACGTTAATAGGAGAAAGAGAAAATCGAATTGACTCATCCCTAAAACCTACCATAGGGCTTAATGCATAGCCAGCATACAGCAGATATGTAAAATTTGCTGAGTATAGCAAAAGGCAGCTAAGATTTGCTAGGATGGACAAATTAATAAATAATCTAACATGTGATATTCAGTTTTGGAATCAGACAGCTGAGAGTCTGATTAAGTTGAATAGAGTTTCAAAATTAAAAGCAAAATTGAGGGCTATACCCTTAACCTGTAATGGAGCCACCAAATAACGTCAGCATTGTACATTTGCCACATTATGGGACTCAGTAAGTAAGAAAACGGGCAAAAAGTCCTTACTTCCATATGGAGTCCCTATCGGTAGGGTACTTGGTTAAATTTTTCAGCAGTTCCACCAATGCAAGATGAATCCCTTCTTTGGTTGAAACATTAGTACAGCATAAAAGTTCATGAAGAGCCTCTCTAATATCTCTGGATGAATCCTTTAAAAAAAAAAACAAAAAACAGGTAACAATATAATAGTAGTCACTGTTGGTTAGCAGACTCAGCTTCCATCTACTATCCCCTTCTACGTCACCACCTTCCCATCAATGACGGTCATGCAACAAAGTATGTGGAGGTGTGCCGGCTAAAATTCCTGAAAAAACTTTTGTGTTATTGATAAATAAAGGACCAGATACAGTAACCCTGCCCCCTTTGCTCTATACCCTTCCTTCTCCTTCCTGTCCGGAACTCAGTCATGATGCTAAAGGTACATGAACCTTCTTGCAACTTTGAAAAAGGACAGGTTAAGAACAGAGGCAAAGGGAGAAAGACAGGGGAACAGCTGGTTGACATAACATTTATCAATTAAGTTTGCTGTCTTATGTGGGTACTGTTCATATACCCCAAAACAATTACAATAGTAACATGGAAGATCCAGATCACCATAACAGACATCATAATGAAAAAGCCTGAAATATTGCAGAAATTACCCAAATGTAGTAGAGATAAAATCGAGCACATCCTATTGGAAAAATGGCATCGATAGCCTTGATCAACCGGGCTTGCAGAAAACCTGTCAGTTTATAAAAACATCTGCAAAGCACAATAAAGAAAAGGTACACCAAAAAAAAAAAAGAAAAGGTACACCTGTACACACTAAACAAAGGAATAAGGAAAGGAGTAAATCTATCTGACACAAATTTCAAGAAGACTAAAGAATAAGAAATGCTGAAAGAGGCAAACTGAAACATCTATTCTCCATAAAATCTGGCAATGGTTTCCCATAATGCAAATCAAAACATCTTATAAAGGCCTACAATACTTTTTTTTGTTTGTTTTGTTTTGTTTTGTTTTGGGACAGGGTCTCACTTTGTTGCCCTGGGTAGAGTCCGTGGCATCATAGCTCATAGCAACCTAAAACTTCGGGCTTAAATGATCCTTCTGTCTCAACCTCCCAAGTAGCTGGGACTACAGGCACCCACCATAACACCTGCTATTTTCAGTGACACAATCTGACTCTTGCCCAGGCTGGTCTCCAACTCCTGTGCTCAGGAGGTCCACCTGCTTCATCTCTCAGAGTGCGAGAATCACCCTGCCCTGCCAAGGTCTACGATGCTTTCTACCCCTATGCATCTCTCAGATCCTCATCTCACACCACATTTCCACTTCCTTACTATGTTCCACTTAACTGTCCTCTTACCCTCTGCTCTGCAGACACACCGAAGCACGTCTGTGCCCTACAGAGCCTTTCCACTAGCTGCTGCCTCTACCTTCAATTCTTTCTTCCAATCATATATCTGGCTTCTTTTTATCACTCAAGAGTCAACTTAAATATCACCTCAGAAAGGCTTTACTAACCACTTAATTTAGAGTGCAATTCCCTACTCCTCCATTATATCATTTATCTTTTACATAAAGATTTATCATGATCTGAAATCATTTTTATTCCACCTTTCTGTAGATTCTAAGTTTCATGAGAGCAAGGATCTTATCTTTCGTCACCATTATATTTCCACTACACAAACAGTACTTGTTGAATAAATAAATGAATTTGTCTAGGCAGGGTAGTATCTTAGCATAGCAAAAGAAAAAAGAAAAGCAAATTCCAGCTGGAAGTGTCAGCTAGCTCAGGTTCAAAGCAATGAAGTAGAATGACACAGTGAGTAACAGAGTAAAGTTTAGAGCAGCCGTTCTCAACCTGTAGGCTGTAACCACTTTGTAACAAAGAAAATACATCCTGCATATCAGATATTTATATTACAATTCGTAACAGTAGCAAAATTACAGTTATGAAGTAGCAACGAAAATAATTTTATGGTTGGAGATCACCACATGAGGAACTGTATTAAAGGGTTGCGGCATTAGGAGGCATTAGAAGGTTGAGAACCACTGGTTTAGAGACAGCTAAGTTTATGTAAGTCTAAATTCTTAAAACAGAATTACCAGTAAAGAAATATACAAATTATATACCAAAGCACTCACAAATAAGCATACCTATGGCTCTGTCAACAATTCTGTACATTGAAACGTAGCTTGGGACATAGTTCAACTATCCAGCAAACATTTCCTGAGTTCCTGATTGTGCCAGACACTGCAAAGCGTTAGGAATAAAAAACTAAAACAGTCAAGACCCCTACCCCCTTGAAAAGATCAATCTTGTGAGAGAATTATTGAAAAGTCCTAGAGAAGTATATGCAGGGTATTGTGAGAATACAGAGGTGTAGCCGTTAGTCCACCCAGGGGATGAGGCAGCAGTCAGGAAAGGCTTCCCAGATAGATATGTTCCCTAACACCAGATGTGGGAATAAGCAGACGTCTGCCTGGTGAGAGTGGCAGTTTTCGGGTAGAGGGTAAAAAACTGTAGTGAAGGCAAAATGGTGAAGAAAAAAGCATGAAGTGTTGGAAGTGACGACAACGTAAAGTTCAAAGTGAGGAGCAGTGGAAAAGACAACCAGAAAGGAAAGGAGTGGTGAGATGACCAGCCCACCCATGAAGAACAATAAACAAAATGTAAACTTATTAGGAAAAATACATGAAAACTTACAAATAAAGATGTAAAATTCAGTAAAAATCTTAACAGAAGTGCTAAGCAACTAAGAGAATGGTAAGGACCTTCAAAACTGAGGCACCCATCTGTTTCCTAAAGTATATGGCAGAAATCTGCAAGAAATACACTAATAACTAAGCATCAAATTACCATCCCTTTCACATCTAAACCCTCTCTCCCAGATATTTGCATGAGAATGTTTATTGCAGCCCAATTCATAATTGCTAAGTCATGGAAGAAGCCCAAGTACCCATCAACCCATGAATGGATTAATAAATTGTGGTATATGTACACCATGGAATATTATGTAGCCTTTAAAAAGATGGAGACTTTACCTCTTACATGTTTATATGAATGAAGTTAGAACATATTCTTTTTAGCAAAGTATCTCAAGAATGGAAGAAAAAGTATCCAATGTACTCAGTCTTGCTATGAAACCAATTAATAGCTTTCTCACGAAAGCTATAACCCAATTATAGCCTAAGAAGAAGGGGAAAGGGGAGAGGAAGGGGAGGGGAGAGGATGTGTGGAGGGAGAATAGTGGTGGGAACATACCTATTGTGAATCTTACAAGGGTACATGTGAAATTTACTAGGTGTAAAATATAAATGTCTTAACACAATAACTAAGAAAATGCTGTGAAGGCTATCTTGACCAGTTTGATGAAAGCATTTCAGATTGTGAGTAAAACCATCATGTTGTACCCCGTGATTGCATTAATGTACATAGCTATGATTTAATAAAAAATTAATTAATTAATTTTAAAAAAAGAAAGTAAAGACTGAACCTATGAAAACAAACGCATACATTAAGGAAGGCAAGAGGTATACAACCCAAGAACCCTGAAGGTATAAGCCTGTGACAATTTATACTGTGTGGCATAAAAAATACAATCACAAGAAGACACTGCTGTATTGTGAAGACCAGTTTTCCAGGATTACGTCCAACCTTGACATCCTTCTGGTCCTATTTATTTGTCTGGTCCATATGGTCAGGCCTCACTTTCATGTTTTTGGACTTGAGACCCTTTAGGAGAATCTCTTTGAATATAGATATTCTAATTTTTCCAAGGGGCTCTCTTATTATGATCTGACTTCATTATTGGTTCTAATGTCTTTTCATTACATTTATGTTCCTACCAGGAGGTTGGAGGTTTGTTTGTTTGCTTTAATATACACACCAGGAAATGTAAATGGCTATATTTCTGTTTTTCTATTAAGCACCTACCACCTGGGAATTACATGTCATTCTATGTTTCCCAAGGATGGTTGAATGAATCAGAATTTAAAATACTGAAAATGCCTCAGGCTTTTCTTAGAAGAATAATACTCCAAGAATAAAAAGTAGAAATACAGATTTATAGTATCATAGAAAATGTCTTGGGTCTAATGAACACAAATGGTACCCATTACAAGGCAGCAGTGGGGACTGGTACAGGAAGAGGAGGTGAGAGGCGAGGCCCCCAGGCCTGCTGTGCATTTGGCCTCTGTGCCAAATGGGCCACTCACTTCATTGCCCCAAGCTTACATTTCCTCGTGTGTGAAATTAAAACAATAATATCTGCCCTCTGTACCCCACAGGGCTGCTGTGAGAGTGAACTAAAAAATGCCATCTGCAAAACCAATGGGAAAGTAGACATTTTGGTCTATGCATCACTAAACAGGGCCAATTTTTGAGGACCATAATTGTGATCATGGTGGTGGGTGTCTTTGTTATTTAATCTCTCCTACTCCAGCACAGGCCTTAGCACAGGTGTTTAATAAACAGTGTTGAATAGGGCCTTTATTTCTCAGGGAGTTTTTTCCCACCTTTTTTTTTTTTTTTGAGAAACTCTTCTCTCCACATACTCTTTATCATTTGTGAATTCTGAAAGCCACCCTCCCTTGTCTCCACAGCATCTTAGCCTTTGAATTTTCAGGGCTGGCTTTCTATGTTAAATGTTCTCCCTGTCCCGCTTTGAAACCTCCCTTGTGGATCTGAGGTTGCCCCTAAATTGGTCTCATCCATGCCTTTTTCTGTTGCCTGAAGTTCGTTTCTCATTCCTCTCCGTTTGAGTTCCAGGAAACCCGTGGCCTAGAGTGACCAGACGTCCAGATTTTGGCGGGACAGTCCCACTTTTCAACAATTTGTCCCGCGTCCCACGGCATTTTAAAAAAGTCCCAATTTTTGTAAAGAATGCATGAACGGGCTGGAGAACAAGAAGGGAATATACATACGGTTCTCGGCCGCCATATGGCTATTTCACCAGAATATGAGTTTTATGTTATTTTTGTTAATTTTATAATGTTAAACTGTAATAAACAATTGTTGAGAACTGCTTATCAAAGTTTGCCTTGTTGTCAGGCCCTGCCCTGCACCCCCGCCCTGCCCCCTCCATGTTGTCCCGCCTTACAGATGTTAAAATCTTCTTCCTTCCTTCACATGCCCACAAACAACTTGGAAAATTTCACTTCTCCCTTGAACCCTTCTTGCTGTCTTCTGCTTGTTTCTGTTATTTTTCACTATTCGCAAACTCTTTGCTCCATTGTCAGTGAAACTCTGTCTCTTTTTCCTTCTGTATCCAGTTCACCCTCCTAACCGCTGTAATCTTTCTCATTATGTGATTTCTCTTTGGGTTAAACCCATTATTTTGACACAATTTATAGACTCTTTCCTTCCTCACCTTCCATTGCTTGCTGCTGATTTAATGCCAGTTTCGCGTTGATTGTTTTCTTCTGGGTTAGAGCCGTTATCAATGCCATGATATTTTATGGTCACAGAATATTTGGTCTCCAAGAACTTCCCCAAGTACAATGAATTTTGGAAAGGGCAAGAGAGATAAGACAGGCCACTATCTAAAAAATATAGTTGGTTCTTCCATAGGAAACTCGAATGGCATCCCAATCTATTCTCTGAAGTGTTAATTAGCCCTTTGTCTCACTGGACAGATTGTATTTTAGGACAATGGGACTCTGTGTTCTTTCACATCTTTATTCTAGGGATTCACTCCTTTGCTCTGTGTCATTCCATTGTTCCAGGCTAGCGATATGGATGAGCACAGTAAACCAGAGGACAAAAAGATCTGATGATGGGAATAGCTACAGTAGTAACTCTAGTTCTAGAGGCTTCACCAGATAAACCAGGCACTCTTCTACACACTTTATATGTATAAACTTATTTCCTCCCAGCAGCCCAGTGACATAGGCACAATTATGATCCCAATATTGTGTTCTAACATGAGAAAGCTGCCACACTGAATTTAAGCAGTTTTGTCCAGTCATACTGCTAGTAAGAGGTAGAAAGTAAAAGAAGGAAATGAAAGCCAAATTGCATACACACGTGTGTCTGTAGAGGTTGGCCTGTTCTCACCAACAGGCTCAGACCATCCTATAGCACGTGTTGGTGAGCCATCTCTAGCAACACAGTGATGTGTCCTAGGTGGAGCACAGCTGTCAGGACAGAGGAAAACACATCTGCGGACAATAAATGCTAATGGAAGAGAGAGAAAACTCTGTTAACAGCCAGCTACATGAAGATCAAAGTTGAGAGTTTCCTACCAGAAAACATATGTCATCATAGAGGGACGGTCGTGCTTTGTGATAAAAGTGCTCCTGTCTTAAATCTGTGGGCGGTACAAATCCAACCGTTCCACATTGGGGGGCCAAAGAGACACCTGGATCAGGATTCCCAGTCATGGTTCTATGAGTGACTGGGAGCTGGGATACCAACTCCATCACAGTTTCGCCACCTGACATCTCTTTCTGTGTCCACATGGCACTTCAGTTTAGTACGTAGGGAATGGAAGGAAAAAAGAATTTGATTTTAACTATGGAATGTAAAAAGACACCCTGGTGATAAATCATCCTAAACGATCTTCAAAGATCTGAAAACCATAAACTGAACAAGGGCTTCTACAAGGGATTCACTGTCATTTTGCTGTCATTGCTCAAAGATGTATATGCTCATCAGTGGGTGGTTGTCCCCCTGTGGATATAATGATGGCTGTTCCTGAAAACCTTACCCATCTTGTCCGAGTATTGAATCCCTTCTTATTCTTCAAACCCCAGCTATTCCAATACTTCTTAAGATGATCTTTAATTTCCTCAAGCAGCGTGAAGTATACTTTTCTATATACCTCAATATCTATATGGCACTTTGCGATTCTTTGTTGTAGTAGTTACCACATTGTATTATACTTCTTTCTTATTGCATTGCTGTCCGTAAACTGCAAACAACTCCAGGGCAGCAACCCTATGGCATAGAAGCTATATTATAGACCTGTATATTCAGAGCAAGTGGATTACCATGTGGCAGTGCTCAGGAAATGTATAGATGAATGAAAGAAACTGTGAATAATGAATAAATAAATGGGACCAGCCCACAATGTACTTTCAACTATTTAAAATTACATGTTCTAATCAAAGGCATATCAAAAAACCAGAATCAAAGTGAGTGATGTAAAATAAGAGTTATTATTCTAAGGATTAGACCTTACACAATTGTGAAAGCTGAGTAAGCAGTCCATGTAAGGCTGTTGCTTCTACATCTGAGGTGATGGCTGAAGCAGCAGGGCAATCGATCAGAAAGAAAAGATAGACATATGAAACCAATTTATAATCACTCACACTTTCATATGAGAGATGAATCACAACTATAGCCCAGGATGAAGGAGGAAAGGGGAGGGAGTTGGGAAGGGATGGGGGTGGTTGGATAGAGGGAAAATTAATGGTGGGACCACACCTGTTGAGCATATTGCAAGGGTACAAGTCAAATCTATCAAGCATAGAACACAAATGTCTTACCCTGTGATTAAGTAAATGAGGTGAAAGCTATGTTAATTAGTAGGATGTAAGCACTCCAATTTGGACAAATAATCAACACATTGAATCCCACAAAGGCATAAATGTATTCATGATTTATGATTTATGTATATATGACTTAATAAAAAGAAAAGATGGGCATAAAGGGAAGGAAGCACAATCAAACTGGAACCCATGAAAATGAATTGGGACACATTTCAGCTTCCAGCCTCAACAAGGCAAGTCATACTGGTGCCTATTTCCATGGAATTTTATGTACACTTTGGCCAAGATTCAGAGAATTTGATGAAGGAAATCTAACACAAGCTGAAGGAAACACAGGCTTGCCCACTGCACCACACCAACAAAATCAGGTTGCAATGGTACCTGGTGATTCTGCACTGACCTTGCAAGTCTTTTTCTTTCTTTTTTTTTTTTTTTGAAATAGGAGACTCAAGCTGTCCCCCTGGGTAGAGTGCTGTGGCATCACAGCTCACAGCAACCTCCAACTCCTGGGCTCAAGCAAGTCTCCTGCCTCAGCCTCCTGAGTAGCTGGGACCACAGGCGCCCGCCACAACACCCGGCCATATTTTTTGGTTGCAGCCGTCACTGTTGTTTGGCAGGCCCGGGCTGGATTCGAACCTGCCACCTTGGGTGTACATGGCTGGTGCCTTAGCTACTTGAGCCACAGGCGCCAAGCCGACCTTGCAAATCTGAAACAAATTTCCTTCAACACCAACCCTAACCAGGACACTTGGTACAGGGAAGGGAACTCTGGGAAATGTAGTTCCAGCTTAGCTGACTTGGCTCTGTACAGACACAACAAAAGATACCCTAACAATAACCCACTAATGTGAGATCCAAGCTCCCTTTTGCAATTTGAATTTCCATCTCAGTTAAAGCCCACCCAAATGAGGAGAGAGGAATTGGCAGCAGAGCCAGAGAATGAAACCGCCAAGATGGCTATAGTAGATTCCATCTTTGGCTCGAATTTCTCATCCTTCTCTGCAATCACATTTGAAGTGATGGCCTCGTGGTGGGCAGGTTGTGTATTTTCTGAGCCTTGACTTTGGGTTTGGCCAGGGCATTTACATTGGCCAATAGCATAGCGAGTGCTTTCAAGCCTGTACCTTAAAAGGCCACACATGTTCCACTCACTCTCTTGCTCTTTTGCCATCTCTGTGAGAGGAACATGCCTAGGCTAGCCCATAGATCCTAGGAAGAGTATGAAAAGGGCACAGAGCAGAGCCACCGTAGCCCCACTGCAGATACATGAGCAACGACAACTCATGGTCGTTTTAAGCTCTGTGCTTTGGAGTTGTTTGTTACACAACAATAGTTAATTAATGTGACTGAAAGCAGACGGAGGAGGGGGCTAGTTGGAGGCCTCATGGTGAGCAGACAAAGCTCAATGTTTATAAGAGTATTGGTGACAGCTATGCAGTTTTCCACTTACCGGCAGTTCTTGTGTCTAAGCCTTGGCAACCGTTTTTGTGCAGGGAGCTATGTAGAGTAGGAAGTATGTCTCCTGGGGGAACGAAGGCATCTCTAACTTGGGCCGTCTCTATCTAGCCCTCTTTCATCTGGCATGAAAAGGAGACACATTACTCACTAGACGGAGCCTGCAGAGCATATGAAGCTAATGGTAAGGGGTGCAAGTATAAGGAAGTCAGGACTTCATAAGACTTGGTTTTTACCAAAGTAACTTTATTTTGAGGTATGATTTGGCAGATGGATACTGAGACACTGGCAAGTGTGTAGCTTCTGCATAAACAGTTGATACCAAAAGTGTTTCATCTTTTCCTGCAGATTTCCCACTCTTTAACCATTTCCAGCTCCCTAACCCACCCATAGGCAGAATTATTGCCCCTCCAAACACCATCTCCGTGTGTTGCTGCCTATTCTATTAAATTATGACCTCTTGTAGGCAGAGACTGCACGTCCTTCACCATTAAGTGTTTTAGGATCTTGGCGTCCCCTGGAGAGGTGAGCAAGTAGCTTGTAGCTGTTGAGATTCAGTTGCTAAGATACTTTTCAAGAGGACAAAAGTTTTTCTCTACTGAGGCAGACATTGCTATCAGAAAAGGTGACCTCCTAGAGTCTTGTTGATAATCACTGGATAGCAAGACAAAGATATGGATTTTTCCAATTCTTTTTAGAAAGAAGGTCAGTTGGGAATACGAGAGGACTTTAAAACTTAAAATATATGTAAAAATCTCAAATATATAAGATGACAAAATTCCCATCTAATGAAAAAACAGCTTAACAGAAGCCCATTTTCAATGGGCCACTTTAAAAAAAAATGCTGACAATAAATGTGCTTATCAAGACTTTTGCTTGATATCAGATGCTTCTTTATCAAATAACTATTTTGCGCTCTTTCCAAAATTCTGTCTCATTTCCCAAACACTATTCCTTAAGCTTTCAACCCTAGAAAAAGCTGAAGCTAAGTGTTTTTCCTTCCTAAATTCATGTTAGAGGAGGCAAGGCAGAGCTTTGGCAAGGAAGTACTGAGGCTGTCTCTGCTTTCAGCTTTGGATTTGGCAGAAAGGCAGTGCTGTCTGTCCTTGAACTTCAGGCTCTGCCCACCTTCAGGCCTAATTGCCTCCTACTCCTAGGGGGAGCCATCCATGTCCAGAAGGGCCAACTCTGAGCTCTGCTAATCACATTGCACTTGGTGTCCTGGCAGGCACTACCAACAGGGGGCGCCTGAGGGAGGCAGCTGGAGAAAGAGGGAAGCTTGCTTTTTTCTGTTGTTTCCTGCTCCTTTCAGGCTCAAGGCAGCCGTTCCTTCACCTGAGCAGCAGTAGCAACTCTGTCCTGTGGCAGAAGCTATATCCATTTTTTTTCAACATTTGCAAAAAGCAGCTGATTGCTCTCCCTCAATCCTATAAAGTCCAGTCGCAGCCAAGCATCACTCCTCAGGAAGGATTTGAGTTTCTTTCTTTTTTTTTCTTTTTTTGGGGGGAGGCGGGGACAGAATCTCACTTTGTTGCCCTCAGTAGAGTACTATGACATCACAGCAACCTCCAACTCTTGGGCTTAAGCGATTCTCTTGCCTCCTGAGTGCTGGGACTACAGGTGCTCGCCATAACGCCCAGCTATTTTTGTTGCAGTTGTCACTGCTGTTTTAGCTGACCAGGGCCGGGTTGGAACCCGCCACCCTCAGTACATGGGGCCCATGCCCCTCCCACAGGCCTCATTTCTAAACATTCATAGGGAGATTAGGGCTTCAACATATAAATTTGGAGGGGGACCAATTCAGTTCAAACCAGCCAGTCACCACTGCATCCCCCATTCTGATCACAGCAGTCCAATGTTCAAGTCCCCAGTGCCCACTCTTATACCTTGGTTCATAGCCTGGATTCTTCTCTGGTCTTCCTCAAGATTTTCCAAACCCCTAAGTCTATGTGAAGTCTCCTGGTTATTAACATCTTGTTCTCCAGGGAAGACAAAGTTCTGATTTGTAGCTTTTGCCAGTTTCTGTGGTGTATAAATACTCCCACCGTGGCCAACTTCACTAAACATGGAGTTGCAGAGAGATGCGTAATAGGACACCACTGTATATGTTTCCCCATGTTGTTAAAATACACATAAGAAATATCAAGAGGGATTGGTAATGGGAAAATGTGGTGAAATGATGAGTTTTGAGTATTTTTCTTTCTTTTTAATATAACTCATTTAATTGCATGTTTATTTACTTTAATTTTTAATGGTTCTATTTAATTAGGTCATAGAATTTCTAAAAATAACAACTTGCTCTCACCATCCCTCAAAAGCTAATTGCTATATGCCAGTGGTCAGAGCTGCACCCACGAAGTGTCCCCACCCAGCCCTACATCACCAGCACCTTGTGTCTATCCAGAACTAGCACAGTATGAAAGTCACCTCCCTGGGTGTCCAGTGAATCCGGGATGTTATTCCATTTCATCCCATCACCACAGCCTCATGTCTCAGCACCAAGTCATGTATGAGAGAGCAGCCCACAAAGTGTACAACTGAAGATACCCCAGGACTCCATGGTACCAGCCTCTCAGTATTAGACCAGGATGCAGGCCATACCTTCCCAATTTTCCCAAGAGCGCCTGAGTTTCTTGAAAGGGTTGGCTTTGCAAAAATTGCCAAAAATTATGGGAAAATGCCTAGTCCTCCAATTTCCTTGTAACAGTTAAAGATCAATCCCATAAGCTCTCTTGTTAATAGGTACCCTACTCCATAGAAATTCTGTTTTGCCCAACTTCTGAAAAGGATGAACCTTTTCAGGTTCATGAACAGAAGGAGATGTTAATCTTTCTCTTTGGAAATCGTTTTTGAGAATTTGTTTGCCACAGACTTTCTGAGGAAAGAGCAGAGAAGGGGCTTCAGGCTCCAACCATATGTTAAGAGCAGACTCTGCCCACCTTGTGACAGACAGTATCAATAATCCCATTTCCCAAGAAAGGCAGCCGATCCAGTTCTTGGACTTCCTGGCCCAGTTTGTTTTTCTTATCTACCTGCTGCCAAGAAGAAAGAAAGGAGCCAACGGAGCAGTTTCTTGACTGTACCCTGCCCGTTTCCAACCCCCTTTAAAGTCCCCTCGCTACCGGCCTCAGGCGCTGGTCTTTCTCTCCTCTTTCCTTGGAATGCCACACTGCCATCTCTCTGCTCTCTTTTCTCCTTCTCTTTCCCCCTCTCTTTCACTCTCTCACTCCCTCTCTCCTTCTAGGATGATAAAATAAACTTTACACTTTTACATTCTAATCACTGTTTGAAGAAACCTTTCTCAAACCTAGGCGCACTAGCTCTGTACTACCTCCCACCCTAACACTTCCCTTTTGTGAAAAATCATCAGCTGACTTAAACAAGAAAACAGAGAATAGGTCACACTAGAGAAAGACTGGGGCAGGGAATTATTTGGAGCAGTGGAATTTTCTACTCTTGACACTGGGTCTTAGACCTTGGTCAACCTTGAAGAATATCTACCAGTTTTCTTACAACCTTTTATGGGAGATAAAGCTCTCCTTTCCAAATTTATGGACCTTACCATTTTCTTCATTCAGTTAACAGGTAAAAGGCAGCTAAGCCTGAAGCAAGCGCATTAATCTTCCCAAGTGGTGCCCTTCTGAGACTTAGGCAATATGGGTGTCGATGGACTTGAGTGATCAAGTGCAAACCTGGCTGTGTGGGACACATTATCAACTCTTCTCGATAAGACTGGTCCTTTGCTAAGCGGGTTGAGGCTAAATAACTGACATGATTCAGGAAGTATTTGTAAAATATAGTCAGATTAGGGCTTGGAGGTTGACAAGAACAATCGCTACCAGGGAATGAAAACCTACTATGTGGCAGGCCCTATATCAGTTCCTTAAACATATAATCTCATTTAACATTCACCTTCTGAGACAGTACTAAAACTCCCCATTTTATAGATGGAGACACTGAAATTCAGAGAGTTTCAAATTATTTATGGCCACACAGTTAATTGCTATGATTTAAACCCAGGTTGGCATGACTCTAAAACCAACGTTCTCTTCATCATGGAAAGCCATCTCTCTATTCAGCAAGCTCTGATTTTGCAGTACACTTAATAATGCACCTGCTGGATAGAAGCTGTCCTGTCTGACCTGCCCTAAAAATCCACCAAGTCATTGCTCAGGTTCACAAGGAGAAGATGGAAGAAACCAAGGAGATGAGAAGCCACTCTAATTGCTTGATTTATTTGCTTTATTTCTGACCAGAATAAGGTGTTCTCCACCAGCATGACTGCCTCCTTTTTTTATATACCAGATTTGTCCTAAATGACTTCAGGCTATTCTCCCTCCCCCACCCCCAACAAGTCAGGCTTAAAGGACAAAGATTTACCACCATGAAGGATACCCAAAAGAAATGCTTTAGGTTCTGGCCATATTTAGCCTCTCTGTAGCTGAAAGCTTCTGGGCAATAGAACAAGGGAACTACTTTCCACTGAGTCTAAAGACCCCATTTTTAGCCATCTGAAAAAGAGACATTTGAACAGGCATTAACTCTCAGGGACATCTCCTAATGACCAAGAATGTCAATGACAACACCAACACTAAAATCACCAAATAGTGGATTAATAATTGGACAAAATTATAGCACCTCATGTGACTCCCCATCTAAATTTAAAATTATAAAATGAGACTGACTGATCTCAAGGGGTATTTTATTTATGCCTCTTCTTGACATTCTAGGAGGAAATGAGAATTGTAGTTAACTACTGGAAAGGAGCAACAGAAGCCCTTTCAAGGTCCCAAGGCCCATGTTCAGTGCTGAATTGATGCTCAGTTGCTAGTCTCTGCCACTTTCGCAAAATGATCATTTTTTAAATAGGAAAGCACATTTTGAAGATAGCTGAGTCTTCAAAACAGAGAAAGGTAATCTGGGCTCAGAGCAAAAGGGTCATAAATTATGGCATGTGACACTTGGGCATAATGTGCACCGAGTACTTATGGAAAAGCCATTGTGTAACGGTAAATAATAGGAAGATTATGCAGTGTTCTCTTATTTTTTTTTTTTTT
>CAUYQV010197928.1:0-25899 GCA_963574575.1 Galagoides demidoff | reverse complement strand
GGGACCACAGGCGCCCGCCACAACACCTGGCCATTTTTTGGTTGCAGCCATCATTGTTGTTTGGCGGGCCCGGGCTGGGGATTCAAACCCGCCACCTTAGGTGTACGTGGCTGGCGCCTTAGCCAATTGAGCCACAGGCACCGAGCCTCCAAGACAGTGTCTTAAAGGGGTAAATATTTGGCTGGGAGAAGTGGCTCACGCCTGTAATCCTATCATTCTGGGAGGCCGAGGAGGGTGGGTTGCTTGAGTTCAGGAGTTCAAGACCAGCCTGAGTAAGAGCAAGAACCTGTCTCTACTAAAAATAGAAAAACTAGCCGGGTTTTGTGGCAGACGCCTGTAGTCCCAGCTACTCGGGAGGCTGAGGCAAGAGAATTGCCTAAGCCCAGGAGTTGGAGGTTGCTGTGAACTGTGCCTTCACGGCACTCTACCGAGGGCGACAAAGTGCGACTCTGTCTCTGAAAAAAAAAAAGACAAATCAATATTTGTCTCATTTTATTTGTTCATTCATCATATATTTATTGTACATCTCAAACAGTCTTTGCTCTCATGAACATTGTCCAGTGGGATAAGAAACTGTAAAATTACAGGGTTTTTAACAGAGTAGCAAATGAGTAAGCCCTAGTGTTTGATCTAAATGGCTCTTTTTTCTCTTCCATTTTATAGAGTGCTTTAGAAATAGCTATTAGATCTTTACTTACTGTAATGAAATCTGGTTCTAAATAAATCGGAAGCAGTCCCCAACCATTCAATTTCCAAAAACTTTTTATTATATAGTCTTACAACTTTTTCCATGGCAGTTTTGAGAATTTTTGAAGTTAAGGATCATCCTTAACTTCAGGCCCAATATCCTAATTAAGAATAGACAGACAAACACAGACACAGAAACGGAAGTGGAAGCCCTATAAAGCAGAGTGGCTTAAGTGAGTTTTTGAAAGATCGCATAATTTTTTTTTTTTTTTTGAGACAGAGACTCACGCTGTCCTCCTGGGTAGAGTGCTGTGGCATCACAGCTCACAGCAACCTCCAACTCCTGGGCTCAAGCCAGTCTCCTGCCTCAGCCTCCCAAGTAGCTGGGACCACAGGTGCCTGCCACAATGCCTGGCTACTTTTTTGGTTGCAGCCATTATTGTTGTTTTGGCAGGCCCAGGCTGGATTCAAACCCGCCACCTTAGGCGTATGTGGTTGGCGTCTTAGCCACTTGAGCCACAGGCACTGAGCCAGAAAGATCACATAATTTAATGGCTAAGCTGGGTTTGTACCCATGTCTGCTGATTCTTGGCAGCAACTCTTAATCAGAGCTATTCAGCTTCATCTGAGTCAAACGGAGTAAGGAAGAAATGAGTTCAGCTACAAATGGCAGTCTGGAGCTTTCCTTCTACACGCAGGGGTGTCCAACCTGCGCATGAATTCGTAAGGGCTTTATTTGTTTATCCGTGGTGTCAGATATCCATAGAAAGTATGCAGGGACCTTCTATTTGCTAATCAGTTTTTGTTAGTGTTTGTGTATTTAATGGGTGGCCCAAGACGACTCTTCGTTTTCCACTGTGTGGCAGAGAAAAGGTTGGACATCCCTGCATAATCTACAGTATGAAGAAGAGGTGTGCCTTAGACAAATTATTGTCTTTTTTGTTGCGACAGCATGTGTTAGTATTTTTTTCTTCCAAACAATTTAAAATGTGTTGGTGTTTAGTTCTGCGTGGGGGCCCTCTGGCTGGAAGCTACAGGTTACGACAGTTTCACCTTCACTGGGGGTCCACTGATGACCATGGCTCTGAGCACGTGGTGGATGGAGTGAAATACCCTGCAGAGGTAAGTATATTAGACACAGCTCTGATTCAGAGTTTTCCTGTGTGGTGAGACTAAAGGGGATTTAGGGAACAACACTCTTGACCCCAAATACATCCCCAGTCAAAAGTATCCCAGTGTCTGAAACTGCTTTATTTTTTTTAATATGAAAGTTTGCAATATTGCCCTTTTAAGCATTAAACCAACCCTGAGAGTTTATGATCATATGTTTGGATTTTGGAAATAGGCAAACTGGACATTAAAGAGTTTTGAGTAATTTATTCACCTAGCAAGCACCGGGAAGGTTCAAATCCAGCTCTATCTGCTATCAGATGACAAATTCTTTCTACACATCTGTTGTCTGTCCAAAAGGCCAGCAAGAAGGGAGAGAAAGAAACATTTGTTTTCAATCCATCTGTGTTCATATTTGGGCCAGGTACAAATATACATTAATAGGTGAAAGCAACTGGTAAAATTCCACTTAGGAAAAGAAATATAAAGGTACAAACTCTCCTAAACTCTACCTTACCTCTACATTTACAGGGATAAAATAGACTCTCTGTTAATTATTCACGTCATTGATAAAGCATAACACAATAAAGCATTCATTGACTTGTGTTCCTTTTTCTTTATAATTATATTCATTAATAATACTCTACTTTTTCTAATCCTCTGGCTAAAGAGCAAAGTGTAATATGCCTCCTTTTAATATGCTTAAATATTACTCACACCCAACTTTACCTGGAGAAGAAAGTGAATTATTGTATGACTCAATCAGCTATTCAAGTGGAAATAATTCAGCTTGTGACTCACTCAGGCAAGACAGAGCAATGTTACCAGGCAGACACAGTTTTTCTTCATGTTCTCGTGGTTACTGAATGTGGTTCAGATGTCCCGGTAGTGCTTTGCCGTTCAGAGAGATCCAGCCAACAACTTTCTTACGATTTCACTCTTCCATTACCATGTGCATCTGCTGTTTGAGGCTATCATCCAAAACGTTTCGCCAACGAACTCACTTCCGTTAGAAGCAAGGGCCTCTGTCCTCAGGGCAGAGGATTAAAATGTACACACACAATGTTCTATGGTGATGGACAAAAGATACCAAGAATGGAGAAAGTAGGGGCCTCCTGACACTGTAGGATGTCTCAGTTTAGGTATACGCTGAATAGTTTTCATGTTTGGTTTCTAAAGTTTATGTTCTAAATTGAACAGATTGCCCTAAAGTACCCTGGAGATGAGTTGTTGGCTGCTTTGGATCCCTGGTCTCTAATTTTTCTTTGTATCTCAGGGAAATTGATCACATTGCTTCGTGGGTACGCCTTGCACTTTCATAAACTTGACATACTGTATGTACGTATGTTCTCAGAGAGGTTTATTGGCAGTTGGCAAGTAGTTTCTTGAAAGGGTCCTCATATCCTGATAGACATCAGAGGCTCAAGAGTCCTGACTGATGGGCTGTCTTTGTAGATAAGGCCTTGTGGATAAAGATTTGACTTGAATTTTATACTGTTTTTTAACATGCATCTAAGGCTGTTGGTTGTTTCACTGCTTCATATATTCGTTCATTCATACACTCTGTAAGTATTCATTGAGAGCCAACCACATCCCCAATCTTTGCACACTGTACCCATGCTTATCCTGAAGGGATGCATGGAAACATGCAGCCTCACCCACACGTGGGGTCTGAGCATACTTCTCTTTCAGAGGCCTTGAACAGGCAATCTGAAGGATGAAGGGAAGGGAAGGGAGCCAGCAGTGGTTTTGCAAAGAATCATGTATGAGGACTTGGGTTGGTGAGGAGCCTCACATGTTTGAGGAACTGAATGGCCTATGTGATCAGAACCTAGAGAACAAAGGGGAGTGTTGTCAGAGGTTGAGAAGTGCCTAGGTGTTGCTGAGGTAAGACTTGGTAAGAATTGTGAAGGATTCTAAGTGCAATAGGAGGCCATCAAATGGTTTTGAGCTGGAAAGTGGTCATATTTGCATTTCAAAAATATCATTCAAGCTCCAGTTTGAGAATAGATTGGATTGAAGCAGGGGTGGCTAAGCAGAGCTTTTGAGGAAGTCCCAGGTGATCAGGGGTGTCCTGTGCTGATTCTATGAGGACTTTTTTTGCTTAGCTGTGGTGTTGGATGTCGCAAAAAGTATGCAGCGCACCTTTGTTTTCATTAGTTTTCCTTGGTGTCTGTGTACGTAATGTGTCACCCAAGGCAACTCTTATTCTTCCAGTGTGTGGCAGAAAAGAAAATAGGTTGCACAGCCCTGGATGGTGCAGGTGGGGGGCTTTCTGGCTGAAAGTGGCAACTCCAGAGGGTTTGTTGATCCGTTAGATCTGAAAGTGAGCAAGGACAGGAGTCCATGTTTCTGGTTTTGAAATGGGAATGATGATAGAGAAAAAGAAAGCCTGAGTCAAACCTCAGGGGTGTCGGGGTGGGAGATGTGTACAATCAACAAACACACGGTTTGTGATGAATTCTTTGATGAGAATAATGCCATGGGATCTGGTCGAGTGACTTGAGTGGTTAGGAAGGGCCTTTTTGAGATGACAGCAGAACTGAGACTGGATAATAGGAAGGGAGCACGATGAGAAAATCTAGAGAATGTTCCAGGAAGTGGGGACAGCACGTACAAATGCTCTGAGGTGGGAATGAGGTTGGCATGTCGAAGAAGAGGAAGACATTGGCCTATAGCATTGGGATTAAAGAGAAAGGAAAAGTCACAGGCTGGGTCTCAGAGGCAGGCAGGGGCTACACCACGCTGAGCGCTGTTAGGCAGGGTGAGCACTTGGGGGTTTAATGTAGTAGGAAGAAAGCATTAGAACAGTGGTTCTCAACCTGTGGACCATGACCCACAGGAACTGTAGGAAAGGGCTGCAGGATTAGGAAGGTTGAGAACCACTGTGCTAGAAGGTTTTGAGCAGGGGAATGATATTCTCTGTTCTATATTTTATAAAATATACCTGGCTGCTGTGTGGACAGGGGGCTGTTGGGCAAACGTTGAAACACGGAGATAAATTAAAAGATTATGGAGGAGTCGAAGTGAGTAATGATGGTAATTTTGACTGTGGGGGTCGTGGAGAGGAGGAGAGCTGGAAAGATCCTTGATACATTAGAGAGGGAAAGTCAGTGGACTTGTGGATGAAAAGGATATTGTAACTGAAGGAAGGAAAAAGAGGAGTCCAGAAACACTCCTAAGGCTTTGTCTTGAGCGAGCCAGAGGCTGATGGTACCATTTACTGAGATGTGAGAACCCAGGAAGGAGCAGGTTGCAAAGGGGAGTTGACTTTCTGTTTCACATGTGTTAAATTTGAGGTGCTTGGTAGGCATGCTAGGCTCATGTTAAGTAGGCTGCTGGATAGAAACCTGGAGTTTAAAGAAGAGGTCAGGGCTGGAGACCGTAGCATTCAGGAGTCATTTGTATTAGGTTTCAGGTTCAAAAGAATCCCTTTGTGCTCAGCTCTAGAAATGATCGTAAGGGGTTTTTCCAACCACTTTTGTGGTGAGGTCATGATTATCACCAACTTAGGTTTCCTTATAGAATTTTTAAAAAGAAAATAAACAAGAGGAAGAAAAAAAATCATTTAAAGCTGCAAAATATGAACATTTTATTTTGGGCCTAATGTGATTTGTGACATTGCAGACATAAATCAAAGTAATCTAAATCATGAAAAATTGTATCCCCAAAGTTATGCATCTAAAAAAACTGGGCTAATCATCTACTCTATGTTTGGACTTTATCTGATCACAGTTTGTACGGAATATATAATAAGCACTTTAAATCTGTAGTTAACCATGAAACTGTGATTTCAGCATTCATAGTGGGTTTTTGGCATAGTGCTTGGCAGTATAGTTTACGTACCACTAATATGCATTTTAAAACTCGAAAGTTGCATAAAATTATTATTTAGAAATTATTTTCCAGCAGAAAAGAATCTTATAATTTCCACCTTTGCAGTGGCTACAACTTCTTATTATTCAGCTTCAAAACACTACTGTTGTTGGGCAGGAAATGTGAGTTTGCAATTTTGTTTTTTTAAGTAGTCATTCAAATGCAAATGCTAATAAAAATGATATCAGTTCCTCTGTGAAGGTATTGCTGCCAGGGAAGCAAGGTATGTGGGAGAGAGGAGGACTTGTTAGAAAAACAAAAATACTTTCATGTTGTACTTTCCTCTCATATTTTAAATACTCATTGTATTTTTTAACTAGCAGAAGATGGCCACACTTGTGTGTGGTGTGTGTATTTGTCTCTCTTTATTTAACACATTGATTTTCTAACTTATTGTGACCCTAAAAGGAGTCACTTCCCCTCTTTCTATCTCTGTGGTGTCATCTTTTACTACGTGAGCTGATGCATTGGCACAGGGCCACTTAAAACAACTTGAACATCCTTATCAGCCCTTCCTGGACAGTGTAACGTCATCCGTCTCATGGGAGCCAGATGAATTGTTTCATCATCCACTGTTTTCAGGGTTCTTTCCTTCCCCAGCTATCTCACACCACCTTGGAACCTGGCTCTATGGGAATCTGCTTTTATCTTTTCTGTCTGGATATCTCACAGGCTTCTTTGATTTATTGTAGACAGTATACTGTTTTATGGTTTTATAGTTGACTGTTTATGGTTATTCTTATCTATCCAGAAATCCTCTCATATTAGTGGCCTGGTAGAGTATATTTAAAGGATGAGATTAAAAACTCAAGTTTGAATATACTAAATTCTATCTGTAACAGTCAGCTGAAAGGGTGATTGGGGAGTGGAGGCCCCATTTCATTGCTGATGTGCCAAGGGGATTCATTAGAAGAAGATTTTATCTGAAGTTGGTCGCTCATATCAGGGCCTTGGACAGCATGGCCTGGCCTTCACTGCTCATGATCATAAATAAATCTTTTGGGTGTGTCACAGTGCCCTTTGGTTTCTATCTCTGTTGGTTCTTCCCTTAACCAGGACCAAAGATTCTCCAAAAGTGGTTTTCAGCTTCCCTTTTTTGTTATTGTCTTTACATTTGTTTATGTGTTTAGGGTCCTGCATTGTTTACAATGGCAGGATATTTAGGACACTTTTGGGTTTTGCTTAAGGATCCTGGCATGTAGATAGACTTGAGAAGTAGGTAAAGTATGTTTTCTAGAATTCCAAGTCCCTCCAACTCTTTCCTTCTTTCCTTTTAACCATCCTCCGTAACATCAATTGCCTCCTATGCAGGTGTTCAGGTCTTCCTCAGATATTCTGGTCTCTACACCCCGAATTCTCTTTTTCCTCATTAAAACTTGCTCTTCAAAAAGGATCTGAACATAGTCTTAGAAGGTAATCAAAGTATAAAAAAATGATAGGCAAGTGAGGTAATGGCTGTGTTAATTAGCTTTTGAATCATTCCACTTTGTAAACATATATTAAAGCATTAGATTATGCCCCATAAATGTATTCAATTATGATATGGCTATTAAAACTAGTCTTAATGATAAAAAAGTGTGAACACTGCTTAAAATAGTTACTCATGGGGAGAATTTGCATTTTCAAGCCATAACAGATCTTTAACTGCAGTGATAAATATCTAACTGGACAGTGTCAGGAACGGCCACAGTGTCCTTGGCAGTGGGATTGTGGCTGAGACCTACCGTGCAGGAGGTTGACCTCTCTACCCAGCTGTGAACTAAAGCCCTTTCAGTGGACTCTGGTGCCCTCTGAGATCTGATGTTAGGCTGCTCCACTGTGGTCCCAACTATGGAAGACACAGATGAGCCCCAAGTTACTTGGGAACAATGGTGGGAGATGGTTGGGCCAGTGGGGCTGGGAAGGACCCTCAGGGCATTCTAAATAGTTTTTAAGATAGTGCCCAACAGACTTGGTTACTGTTTAGGTTTTGGACAAAAGTGAATAGGAAGATTCTGTCTGAGCTTCTTGTGAAGAATGCATTATACGTATCTGTATGAATGCACAGCACCTGAACGTCGGCATAAATGTTTTATTTGCATTTATGGTTTTCAAGATGTTTAAAGAAACATTGAAGCCATCTTGTGTATCTCCCTTTCAGCTCCATGTCGTCCATTGGAATTCAGACAAATACCCCAGCTTTGTCGAGGCAGCTCATGAGCCAGATGGACTAGCTGTCTTGGGAGTGTTTTTACAGGTGAGAGTCCATTTATATTTCATGATCAGCCAAGTGGGATAGAGAGTTTCAGTCATGGAGGAGACATTCCACTATTTTTATTTTTATTTTTTAAGAAAGCAACCATTTATTAAAGGTTTGCTGTCTGCTTTGCACTAGACATTCCACTATTTTTTAAATAGTAAACTAATTCTATGTTTATTTTTCCTTTCGAAATAGCAGCAGAAATAACAGGTGAGTCCCTGCAAAGAAAGTTTATTCTGGACTGTTCCGGATTACCCACTGTTTAGAGCTGTAGGACTGAATAAAGTTCAAGTTCCTGATTCTTAAGGCACTTGTCTGACCACAAGGACATGCTGTTCCTGATATACTGACCAATTAAAAAAAAAACTCGTTGGATTTCCCTTTGTCTAATATTCACATGTGGTCAGACAAGTATTGTCATCATACCTGGGACAGGTATGGGGCTGTCAACTCCCACTGCCACTGCATTCTTGCAGGGTGTGCACTGTTGCCACACCACATTCTCTGCATGTGAGGTGGTTACTTTCAGAGCTGAGGTGAGGGGAGCGTGCAGAGAGAGTCGTGGATGGCAGCGGTTCTTTGCCTTTGCCCACCAAGTCTGATGGTGGCAGCAGGAGTCAGGTGTGGCAACAAACTGCACCTTCATCCTGAAGGGTTTAAAACCTTCAGATACATAGAGAACACCCCTCATGGGACCTCAAATCATTTAGACTGCAAAGGAGGAAATGTTTTCATCTCACATTTTGATGTCATCCCAGTCAGATTGGATCTAAGGTCTGAATGCCACAGGTGGCTTGATGGTGCAGATATTTTGTTAGCGTGTCCTAATCAAGTTTCTCTCAAGTTAACCTATTTCTTAAACTTTCATAAAGCTCAAAAAATTTGAAGCGGTTACTACCAGTTTTAGAGCCGTTCTGAAAGTTCAGTACAGAAACCTTGTAATATTATCTTGTTGTTCCGATTCTTCTGGCATGATAAGGCCGGCAGGTAAAAGAGAAGCTTTGTTTTGGAACAGTCACTGTATGTTCTGTGCTGGCTTAGGTTTTTAAAAATAGTGATTGAAATGGAGTGACTTGGACTTGATCTAGCACAGTGAACATTTCTTTTAAAATTTCATGTTTTTAGATTGGTGAACATAATTCCCAACTGCAGAAGATTACTGACATTTTGGATGCCATTAAAGAAAAGGTAAAATTTATTATTATTTTCAAATGATCGATATATTTCTTTGTTCTCTCCTGAATTGTCTTATCTTTCTTTTGGGGGCTTAGACCTTAGACATAGCTAGCATATGCTGCTTATTTTGAAGCAAGTTTGCAGTATTCTTGACCAAAAAAGCAAAAGTAACTTATTATCTCTTATCTTTTGAAAATTATGAAAGGGTATTAAAATATCTAAAGCAATCACACACTTAGCACCTGTAGCTCAGTGGTTAGGGCGCTGGCCACATACACCAGGGCTGGCAGGTTTGAACCCCGCCTGGTTCTGCTAAATGACAATGACAACTAGAACAAAAAAATAGCTGGGCGTTGTGATGGATGCCTGTAGTCCCAGTTACTTGGGAGGCTGAGGCAAGAGAACTGTTAAAGCTCAAGAGTTTGAGGATGCTGTGAGCTATGATGCCATGGCACTGTACTGAGGGTGACTTAGTCTTTAAAAAGAAAAATAAATAAAAAAAGTAATCACTAATAAATCTATGCATAATTAAATCCTTAATTGTAATATGTTTTAAAGACCACTTACATTAAACCAAATCTTTTGCTTCTTGAATAAATCTGTATCATGTTCTACTTTGCCTAAAATCTTTAAGGGGTAGATAAATACTTCTTTTAGATACTAAAAGAGGATATTACCTAATTCCATATTATTTTATTGGATGTATGTGTTTTGAGGTGTGTGTAAAGCTATCCACATTTTAATTTGTGGAAATTCTCTTTGTTCCCCCAGGGTAAACAAACCCGATTCACAAATTTTGACCCATTATCTCTGCTTCCACCATCCCGGGACTACTGGACATATCCTGGTTCTCTTACAGTTCCACCTCTTCTTGAGAGTGTCACTTGGATTATTTTAAAACAACCTATAAACATCAGCTCTCAACAGGTATGGAACCTCTCCTCTTCCAGATCGATCTTGATTGACTCTGAGGAAACTGGCTACATCTTTGTTTTTAAACCCTGCCCTTAATTTCTGCTATGCTACGTACGAAGCTTGTGTGTTCCCTTCATTAAGGGAGTAGAAGAGTGTTGGACTAGAGGAGATTTACGTCTCTTTCTTATTTGACCTTCTATGATTAGACTATTTCTTTCCCACTTCTCCAAAAGGTAATGTTCACAGTAACACTGATGAAAGTGAAGCATCAATTTAAGGGCTAGAATTGTTTACATTTGTTTTCTTTTGTTTGGTCTGGGATACAAACAAGAAAATCAGGAGAGGCTACTCACAGGAGGCAACATTCTCCTGTCTGACCCCAGTCTTTGCACCTGCTTCTCCCACAGATTGCAAAGTGAATCTTGAGAACAGAGATGGGTGTGGTGCCCTAAGAAATGTGTACCTGGCTCTCCCTCTTCTCTTCTCCTACGCTCTCCTCCTCTCTCTTCTCTTCTCTCTCCTCTTTTCTCTCCTCTTTCTCTTCTCTTTTTCTCTCCTCCTTGGTGCTGCTCTGCAGCCTCCCTCCCCTACCAATAAAGACCTTTCCTGCAAGCAAAAAAAACCCAAAAACAAACAAACAAGGAATGTGTAAATGTGTGCCTGCTCAGGGGAGAGGTCACATTGTGCTCTCTGTGAAGAGGATGGATCTCATGTTAAGTGTTCTTACTACAATTGAAAAAGAAGAAGGGGGAGAGGGAGGGGGAGGAAGGAAGGGAAAGGAAGAGAAGTTGTTGACCTTGTGGTTTTGTTTAATGCAAAACCTTTAATGCAGCTGCCTGGAGAATTTGTAAGCATCTGCTGAGAGGCTGTGGGGTAGCCACCTGTGCTCTTCTTGCAGAGACATTTACACACTCATTTTTCGGTTAAATGCTTACTGAGCACCCATGTAAGCCAGGAGTCTGCTAGACTCAGGATACCCTGTCTTTAATGCCTGGAAATTCTGCCTAGAGCTCTGACCCATCCAGCTGACTCATCTGCCAGGTGTATGCTATGTGTTCCGGGATGTTTACTTCTTAGTGGATTTTATTTTTGGTTTTGATTTTTTGTTGTCCTTTTTTAATTAAATGCTGCAATACCTTACCGTAAACACAGTTTAGGAATTTTTACAGTTTATAGAGTGCTTCTGTTCTGGGCTCACTCACCTGTCGAGCTGTTTCTCTCATCAGACTGCATAACTCTCCTCCCGCCCCCTCATCAGACTATGTACATCTCCTCTTGGGATGTTGAACACATCCAATTTTCTGTTGGGTTCTTTTCTCCACTGACCTTACGTTGGGATTAAAGGCAAATCATAACCTGATTCATACGTACTAAAACATTTTATAAAAGCTTAGATGGACATCTATAGTTTGATTGATGTGAAAATTCCTGTGAGTTTTTTCTATCATTGTATCATGATAAAAGTGACCTGCCACTGATTCAGTGGCTTTATTAATGGAGTTAATTTCTCTCCCCTTCACATACTAAGCTGTTTACTCTTCCTTAAGTTTAAAATAGTTAATATTAAAGACTAACAAATTATAACCTCAAGGTAGTAAATAATAAGAGGGTCATCTTCTCCCTCATATTTCGAGAATATCTTTATTTCTTAAAGTCACTTGAAAAACAACTTCTTTTGGTTTTTTCCCCCAATCCACCAGTGATTTGGGGGAGAAGATATCAAAATATATACTTTAATTCCCTAAAAGGAATAAAATTAATTTTGTTAAAAATAACTCCCTGCAAGTTTATAGCAGCCTACCTGTGGATTCACTTCTATATCTTATTTGAGGCTCAATGAATTAATATTATCGATGTGTCTTTTATGCAGTAGAGTATATAAAATGATAGCTGGGTTTTGGAGCTATAATACGATTATTACTTGATACTGAAGTATTCACTTAACATCACTGTAGCAGGAATATTTTCAGTCATTTTAACTTTAAAGCAGATTGAAGAACTTATTTAGGTAATAATTCAAATTACTATGACATGATATTGTGGTGGTTTTAATTGTTAATGAATAAAGCAAAAGATATTTTAAAAATCTAATCTGAGTCTAACCATGAGAAAAACACCAGACAAAGCTGCATTGAGGGACAGTGTACAAAATATCTGAGCAGTCCTGCCAAGGTCTTCAGAACTGTCAAGGTCATCAAAAACAAGGCAAGTCTGAAGACCTGTCATCATCGAGAAATGACTAAGGCGTCATTTAGTGACTACTTAGTGTAATGTTCCCTGGATGGGATCCCAGAACAGAGAAAGACTTTAGGGTAGAGCAAGGAAATCTGAAGGAAGGAGCGACTTTCACTAATGATAAAATTGTTAATATTGCTTTATTAATCATGTAAAAGTACTATATTAGGAAAAGATGTCAATAATAATGGCAACTGAGTGTGGGGTATATGGGAAATATTTGTAGTATCTTTGCTCCAAAATTCTTTGAAAATATAAGGTTTACTTAAAAAATCCAAAACATGAGCTAGTTGATAAAATTATTCAGTTGCTCTTCACGTAAAGTAAAATGAAAATGTCTTTATATAACAAATTTAAAGAGGTGCTTTCCAAAAGATAATGTTCGACCTAAAATTTGGCAGCTCTTTTAGTCACTTAGAAACAATGTTTGTGTTCACTTTTCAGTTCCATCATGTAATGTCACCAGCTGTGATGGATAAATCCTCTTTTTAGTGAGTAGGAGCCTTTTTTTTTTTTTTTTTTTTAAGGTTTTCTATTGCTATTTCTTGCCAAGTCACTGTTTGACCTAAGGGGAAAATCAGATATTTTCATTTTCTTTATTTAATCCGTTTTTCTTTCTCAGAGTCACTTACTGAGGACTAAATTCTTGATTTAATTCCATGGCATTGAGCAGGTAGATGCACTGCTTTCTGACTTTTTTTTTTTTTTTTGCTTGTTTGTTTTGTTGAGGCAGATAACTCTGTTACCCATGCCTGCTTAAGTTTTCTGTTTTTGTAGAGATGGCAGAGTCTTGCTGTGTTGCCCAGGCTGATTTCTAACTCCTGGCCTCAACCATTCTCTAGCTTCCACCTCCCAAAGTGCTGGGATTATAGGCTGCTGTCACTGTGCTCAGCCTTCTGGTACTTTTGATAACAGATTTGTCATTTTCTTGGAAAAGTTAACTTTTTTATCAAGGTTTTTTGGATTATCCTATATCATCTAAGTTTGCTTACTCAACTGCTGAAATTCAGTGTGTAAAGTACTTGGCTTTGATTCTTTTCTCCTTTAAAAAAATTCCTTTTTTGTTTATTGCAATATCATTTGCCTACAATAACATTCACCAATGCTAAATGTGCAGTTGCTGTTTTCAGTGATTATACATAACCATGCAACAAGTACCACAGGCAAGACATGGACTAGATCACTTAGCTTATTTAGCCAAAAGCTTCCCTTGTGCCCGTTTGCATTCTTTCCCCTGCCCCATCGTAGCCCCAGGCAACCACTGACAACCTGTCACCAGAATTTTGCCTTTTCTAGAATCTTATTTGAATGAATTATGTGGTACATAGATTTTTGCGTTTGACTTCTTTTGCTTAGCATAATGTTTTTAAGATTTACTCATTTCATTTATATTTATTACTGAATAATTTTCCATGATATGAATAGTATTATTCAGCAATTGATGGACATTTGGGTTGCCTTCAGTTTTTGGCTATTATCAATAATAGCAATCCTTATTTGGATATCAGGAGTAATTTAGACACGTGTGTGTGGACACATTTTCATATATCTTGGGCCCATACCTAGGACTAGAATTATTAGGCTGTGCACATTTAATTTTATAAGGCACTATCCTATTCTTTTCTTTTCTTTTCTTTTCTTTTTTATTGAATGGTAACTGTGTACATTAATGCACTTCTGGGGTAAAGTGTGGTGTTTTCACACACAATCCGAAAACACTTCCATCAAACTGGTTAACATAGCCTTCATGTAATTTTCTTAGTTATTGTGTTAAAACACTCATATTCTACTCATAGAAAGATTCACTTGTACCCTTGTAAGATGAACCACAGAAGTGAACCCTCGAATCCTCCTCCCTCCACCCATTCCCCCCCCCCTTATCCTTAGGTTGTTATTAGGTTATAGCTTTCATATAAAATATCCTATTATTCTCTAAAGTGGCTGTATCATCTTGCGTTCCCACCAGCAATGTATGCAATTTCTAGTTGTTCTATATTCCACCAGCATTTGGTATTGTCAGTTTTTCTAACTTGACTACTAGTTGGTATGTGTGATTTTAACTTGCATTTATCTGACCACTTGAGACTTTGAATATTTTTCATCTGCACACTGGCTATGCATATATCTCCTTCTATAAAGTATCTGCTGAAATCATCTCCCCATTTTTAAATTGGGTTGCCTGTCTTTTTCCTATTGAGTTTATTCCTATAGTCTGGATAAAAGCTGTTTCTCATATGTATGTTTTGCAGAAATTTTCTCTCAGTATATGTTTTTGTTGTTGCTGTCTATCTATGTCTTTTCAAAAGCAAAAGTGTTTAATCTTAATGAAGGCTACTTTATCAATTTACTATATATTTTAAAGTTTGTGCTTTTGGTATAGTATTTAAGAAATTTTTATCAATAAGTCACAATGTTTTTTTTTTCCTACTTTAAATAATTAGCTTAAATCTCTGATTACCTTTGAGTTAATTTTTGTTTCTCTCCTTTCCTTCTGCTATTCTAGTTTCACAAACATCAGACCTCTTGATATTATCTATCAGGTCTCTGAGGTTCTACTCTTTAAAAAACTCTTTATGGCTGGGAATAGCGGCTCATGCCTGTAATTCTAGCACTCTGAGAGGCCGAGGCAGCTGGATTGCTTGAACTCAGGAGTTTGAGACCAGTCTGAGGAAGTGCAAGACCCTATCTCTAAAAAATAGCTGAGTCTTGTGGTAGTTATAGTCCCAGGTACTTGGGAGGGTGAGGCAAGCAGATCACTTGAGCCCAAGAGGTTGAGGTTGCTGTGAGCTGTGACACCACAGCCCTCTATCGAGGGCAACAAAGTGAGACTCTGTCTCAAAAACCCAAACAAAACAAAATGAAAAAAACGAAAATCAAAACAAAGCAGAAAACCTCTCTTTAAATCTCTGCCCTTTAGCCTGGGTAATTTTTATTGATGTTTACGCAAGTTTATTTGCTCTTTCTTCTGTTATGTCCAATTGGCTAAGTCCATCTAGTGAATTTGCTATTTTAGAAACTATGCTTTTCAGCCATAAAAAAAGATGGTGACTTTACATTTTTTGTAATATCCTGGATGGAGTTGAAACACATTCTTCTTAGTAAAGTATCACAAGGATGGAAAAGCAAATATCCAATGCACTCAATACTAATAGGAAGGCAGTAGACGATCCAGAACATGCCCAATAGGAGGAAAACTCATTTCAATTCTAGTTGGAGGAGGGGTAATGAGCGCGGGAGAGGGAGTTGGGGTGCTCTCACTGGATGGACACAGGGTGATGGGTGGTTGGCACACCTTTTGTCTGTCGGACATAACCACAAGACGAATTCTAGCTCAAGCTCACAAAACCAAATATTTTGACCTGGTTGCTTGTACCCTCACATTAACCTGAAATAAATTAAGAAAAAAAATTATTGCTTTTAGTTCTAAAATTTCTATTTGGTTCTTTATTATTATTATTTACTCTGCTGAGACTTCTAAATACTCTGCTAACATTTCTCATGCATTAAAAAGATGCTTTGTTTAACTTCCTATAACCCCCAAGTAGTTATAATATCCACTTTAAAGTCCCTGTAAGGTTCTAGCATCTAGTTCATCTTAGGTCAGATTCTGTTGATTATTTTTTCATTGCTCTATTTTCTTGTTCTTTATATGTTGAATAGTTGAATAATTTTTTTGTATTCTGGACGATATGAACATTAAGTTCTGGATTCTGTTATTTTCCCCTGATGAGTATTGTTTCTTTTATTTTAGCAGGTGATTTTCTTCACTAGGCTTGAACTGCAAATTCTTTTTCTTATACCAGAGCTCTGGTCTCAGTTCAGTTCATCTGCATGGAGTCTGTTCCATGGCTACATGGTTCACATGGTGGTTGGAGATTTGGGTTGAGAATAGGGAGTTTCTCTCTCTGACTTTTTCCTTGCAAGAGAATTGTGCTCTACCCAGCTGTGTGCACCTTATAGACTGTACTCAGCTCTCAGGCTGATAACTGAAGAGATAGGAACTCCCTTGCAGACTGGGGTAGGGTGGGGGTGTGGATGAGAAATTGGCTGTGTGTTGATTGTCAAAAGGTGAAGGATTCATGGTGGAATATGTTTGAATGTTTTCATAATAAAAGTAAAATAATGTAAATAAAAAGAAATTGGGGCAAATGGGGAAAACAGAAAACCAGTTAGAGATACAGTATGTTCAGTGGTTAGTGCATGACTTATTGGCCAGATGGCTTATTTACTGAAACCTCCCATCTATCCCTCAAGTTCCTCATCTGTAAAATGGGAAAATTGTATATTATTGATAGGATCAGTCGGGGGATTAAATGAGATAATGTAATATAAAGTACTCAGCACTGTGCTCCTACTCTATCATGTTCCATAGGAAAGAGATTATTATTACTCTATTTGGCAACAGTAGAGTACAATTAAAGATGTTTGAGCATGAGAGTGATATAAAGCTGTTTACAGAACCATTGGAAAAGAGTATTTCAGATGCTGGGGTTACTGTACAAGGAAATTAAAACTTTAGTATTAAAGCCAAGGAAACCAGCAAAATAGGTTGTACCAACCTCAGCCTCAAAGCTGAACTGGGCACACTGTATCAGTAGCCTATAGATGCTGAGTTGGCTTTAGGGACAGAGGGGCAGGTTTTCTGCCTGGACAAAGCTTGGGGACCACATGAGAGGGTGGTGGGGGCCTGGCAGGGATGTGCATATCGAGGCCTGTGCAATGGTGGAGGTCACCAGAAACAAGAGAAATCTGTGAGGGGTCTGGAGGTATGGGGTCTACCTAGCTGGGTCAAATAGTTGGGAGGCCCAAAGTCATAAAGAGAAAGGCTTGATGAAGCATCCTTGCAGCTTCAGAGACTCTTACCCAATGGAGCAGACTGGTTGAAGAAAGACCTAAAGTCATGTGTAATTCTAGACTAGTGAGGCCAAATGCTATGGAGGCAGGGAGCCATCATCAGTTTCCAGAGGGGTTGAATGAGAGAAGGAGGGTGTGGAAGGAAAGTAAAGCCCAGATTTTCAGAGGAATCAGTGATATGACTAGGGAGGCAAGTTGTACTTGTTGAGACCTGTGAACCAGAGCTCTAATTCAGGACTCAGGATTCCTACACAGCTATCTGGCATGGCCACCACAGACAGACCTGGATTATCATGATCTGTGGAAGGCTGGTGTCTTCCCTTTGCTCTCAGAGGTTAGATTTTATTAGACTCTGCCGCTTGACTTCACCAGAGGTTCTTTGAAGTCTCATCTGGTTTTAGCTATAATGATCTGGTCTAACGAAACACGAGCAATAGTAAGTTGTAAATACTTGCCTCCTTCCCATATCTGTACTCTTTTAAAAGACACCTCAAAATATCACTTGTGGAAATACATGTTTGCTTGTATATGATGGATGATCCTATCTCCATAAAGCTGGTTATAAACTGTTGCCTGTTTGTTAGAAAGGCCCTCTAATTCCTCTGCCTCCCATTCTGGTTAGTACAGTACAAGAAATATTTTAGGTCTTGGGTAAATGATGATGATGGAAATCCAAATGATTTGTCTTCATCTGAATTTGCTTAACTCTGAGATTAGGTGATTATCAAAGTTTAGAGAAGGGAGGTTCTCATTACTAATAATTGCCCTCATGAAAACAAAACAACACTAAAAGCATCCCTAACTTGTGTTAATTGACAATATACTTTTGAATATTTTTGAGAAGATAGAATTATTCAGGTAATTTTTCCATTTTCACATTACTACCATAGATCTGTGCTAAGTCTTAACAAATAATATTAAGTCACCAAGGAATTATTAAAACTGTATAAAATATACTTATGACAGAAGACTTTTCTGTAATTAGTGATTTAGATCAATATTTATTGGTGTGTAAAGATGCTCAGAATATACACTAAGTGAAAATGATCAGTTTTCAAAACAGCATATGTAATTGAGCCCATTTTTGTCATAAAACATGTTAGGCGTAAGGGTGTGTGGGGGTGTGTGTTTGATTTCTAGATATCTATTCTTTAAAGCACATTCTCAGTGTTTCCTCTTACACTTTGATCTTCAAAATAAAGCATGATCATACCCTTAATTTTTGAACTTGTATGTGTTTGTACAGTGATGAGAATTTAGCAAATATTGCTTTATTATATGTGACCCATAACAGAAAATTTTCATTGCATTATTTTAAGTTTCTGGTTATAGACCTAAAACTATGTTTCGAAATTTTTTTATGCAAGGTAATTCATTAACATTGGTGTGAATGTCTGTGCAGAAACTAACCATTCTCTTTTCTTTAACAGCTGGCCAAATTCCGCAATCTCTTGCAGACTGCTGAGGGGGAAGAAGCAGCTTTTTTGTTGAGCAATCACCGTCCACCACAGCCCCTGAAGGGCCGCAAAGTGAGAGCCTCTTTCCATTAAAAGTTATCACCAGTGGACCACCTCAAACATGACTGTGGAGAGCCAGTAAAACAAAGCAAACAAAAATCCCTGCTAATAGTTTTTTCCTAGAATCCTAACTTATGGGTATCATTTACCATCAGCTTCAATGCCACAAAGGAAACCAGATCTCTTTAACTAAACTAACTTAACTGCTCTGTCCCAGATTTGCCCTAGTGGATATTCAAGCAGTGGACATTGTTTGACATGTATCAAAACCCATGAAATATGTCTATTTCACCCTGGGTGACAACCTGGCCAATGTTGTAAGCCTCAGAATGTATTAAAATGTTTACCATAGGTACTGAATTAGTCATAGCTTTCAATGGTGTTCAGTGACAAACTTAAATTCATTTCCCAAATGATAGGATTCTGATGACTTCCTTGATACAAATAATTCTGCTTAATGTTTTGTTATTATTTCAATTTGTAAAAAGTAGATAATATTTTCCTTTCTTTTCTTTCTTTTTCTTTTTTTTTTTTTTTGACACAGAGCTTCACTTTATTGCCCTGGGTAGAGTGCTGTGGCAACACGGCTTACAACAACCTCTAACTCTTGGGCTCAAGTGATTCTCTTGCCTCAGCCTCCCAAGTAGTTGGGACTACAGGTGTCCACCACAATGCCCAGCCACTTTTTTAGAGATGGGGGTCTTGCTCTTATTCAGGCTGGTCTCAAACTCCTGAACTCAAGAAATCCACCCACTTTGGACTCCCAGAGTGCTAGGATTATAGGCATGAGCCACTGCACCCAGCTAATATTTTGATTTGAAGTGAACTTTTGTGATGATTATACTGCTGCTCTTCATTGCATGATACTTTTTAACAAAATGAACAACATAAGCAGTGTGGAGATGAGGATATAGTTACTTAATGCATCTACTTCACAGAGCAAAAATAACCCATATAGTTTTGGTGAAAAATTTCTCAGGATGAAGTGGCTGTTTTTTTTACTGTAATGAATCGTCCCATATATCATATTCACTCATGTTAAACATGCCCTGGCTAGTCATTGACAAGATACAGTATTTACCGGTTTATGGCCTTAACATGGCTTGAAACTAACAGATTACGTAGTATCAGTGTAGGGAAAGCTACTCTTAACCTTGAACAGGCTGCCTGCTTTTGCCTAGTGTTTTAGTGGCAGAGAAGGAAGTAATCCAGTATGGCTGGCTCATCTTTCTGTCAATTGGTGGGGCTACAAAAGGAGATATGAGTCTCTCATAAATATACAATTGGTCCATAAACACATCATCCTGGTTCCCCGGCAAAGCCCATTTCCCTGTTTATACGTGCCTTTCCATCTCTTAAGTAATTTTATAAGGTGTGGCTTGCTATTAATTTTAAGCTACTTCTTGTTTATTTGTATTTGTTTTTGGTGAAGGTGGTATTCTCTTTGCCCTTTCTTGTACAAATGGAATGATAGTAAGCACTACCTTAACAACTATGTTTAAAACTTGAACATCCTGGCTCAGGGCCTGTGGCTCAAGTGGCTAAGGCGCCAGCCACATACACCTAAGGTGGCGGGTTCGAATCTAGCCCGGGCCTGCCAAACAACAATGATGGCTGCAACCAAAAAATAGCCGGGCGTTGTGGCGGGTGCCTGTGGTCCCAGCTACTTGGGAGGCTGAGGCAGGAGACTTGCTTGAGCCTAGGAGTTGGAGGTTGCTGTGAGCTGTGATGCCAGGGCACTCTACCCAGGGGGACAGCTTGTGGCTTCATCTCAAAAAAAAAGAAAAAAAAAAAACTTGAACATCCGCTGTGCCTCTGTCATCTTCTGACACAAGTTCACCTGAGTTTCCCCTTGCTTTGGGTGGTTTTTTTCAGACATCTCTCTTCTTGTGGATGTAGATTTTAATAATTGAAATTATTCTGCAATATTTTTCTTGATAACATAACCTAGTATCAGTAAATTGTGTACCAGTGACCTGTAGGGCTGTATAAGTGAGTTCCTGAAGAGTGAAGTTGATGATTGTTTTTTTCCCCTCATCATGTCCAGCTTTATGCCTTACAGAAGATTGATATATGTAATTATTTAAAGAATTGAGTATTTAAAATGTTTTTGGAGATCACGTGCACTATAAGTCAATGTAAAAGTAAAATAGCATCTCTTGGAAATAGTTTCTTTTTAAAAGAATGTTTAGTAAACCTAACTTGTGTAACCAGAAGTTCTAATGGTGTTAAAAATGCCAGTATTGAATGGAAAGGTATTTCTTAAGCTTGGAAAGTGCCAGGTAGAGACCTCTGGTACCCTCGGTGATTGACTGGGGAAAAATAAAGTTAAAAGCAGCAAGGAATAAAGAGGCAGAACACACAAAATAGAATTTCCAAAGGTGGGATACAGGGGTCTATTGCTCACTTGTGGGGTTCCAGCAAGTGGTCCTGTGTGCTTGTTCCACCCAGCTTTTATTGAAGGCTATTTTCTTATTTAGCTGAGGGACTAAGCTGAAGAAGCTGAACACATGCTACAAAAACATGTGTTGTAAGCATATTAGTCCTTATTCTATCTATAATCATTAATTGTAAGGGTCTGGGAAGTCGTGAGAAATCCAGAACCTGAGCCTTGTGTGCGGGCAGCCTCCTGTCTGTGGTTACACACGCAGATCCCTTGGGGGAGGTTAGACCCCTCTAATTTCTCTGTGGAGCAGACATGGTGGCATCAGTTCTTCTCTGAAGAATCAGTGGAAAAGAGGAATTTTCCCCTTATCTCCACTCAGAGGCATCTTCCTTCAAGGTGAGGGTACAAACCCTCCTGCCCATATCTCAGGGCTCTTCCTATTCCCTTGATCTCTGCCCTGGTCATCGCATAGATCCCCACAATGGGTATTTGCTATGACTTGACTGGGCAGGGGTTGGCCTGGTTAATGTTCCTTCCCAGGCCTTGCATGTAGCTTCTGCTACAGCCATTGTTCTTCAGAGTGCCTACAGAGGGTGTTTGTGAGCTGTATCCCTTACAGGCCATGCTTCTAGTGAAAGCAAAAAGTGCCCAGACAAGTAATTTAACGATTAGTTTAAAAGTAAGCTAGCTAAATTGTTTCCATTCTACCTTGCTCAGCTTATTTCTCTGTTTTTCCCTTTTCCTGAGGGTGTTTTCCCTAGTCAAGGATGGGGGTCTTCAGTTCCCATTCTTCTTGCAGAAAGACACGGGGAAAGACATGTTGTGAAGTCCTAGTCAGGGAAAGCAGCCTGTTTTCTCAGAGAACATAACCTGCTACATCTGAAGGGGTGTGGGATGGGATTCTAATCACTGTATGTTCAGCGTTGTAACTTAAGGTTTCTGCTGCAGTATTGCTACACATTTTGCCTTAATAGACCAAAAAGGTCTACGTAGCACTGATTCAACAATTAGCACTTCAACATTGCCTGCTAATTCATATGTCTCTTAGAGACAGAAGGTTTAAGGTGTGTTTTAAAAGTATATTGCCTCCTTTTTAAACAAAATCAAAAAGTTGTAAATACTAGTAAAGACTTCTTTTGTTTTCCACAACAAATATTGGATTTATGTTTGTTAAGTTTTGTATTTTAATTTAACTTGGATCTAACTGCAATAAAATAATGAGACTTGGGAAGCCAATGTGGGAGGATTACTTGAGGCAAGGAGTTTGAGACCAACCTGGGCAATGCAGCAAGACCTTTTCTCTACAATTTTTTTTTTTTAATTATCCAGATATGGTGGCATGTGCCTGCAGTCTGAGCTGCTTGGTAGGCAGGAGGATCTCTGCAGTGCAGGAGTTTGGGGCTACAGTGAGCTATGACTGTGATATTGAACTGCAGCCTGGGTGACAGAGTGAGACCCTGACTTAAAAAAAAAAAAAAAAAGAAAAGAAAAAGAAAATGAGGCAAACTTTCAACTATATCAGGACCACATATCCCATACACAAATAAGATTGCATCTTTACACTTTTATCCTTTTATTTATTTATTTCCTAAATCTTACATTCACAAAAATTGCAAATGGAATACAAACGCCTTTTTTCCCGATGAGTTGTTTAAAAGTAAATTGTCAATCTGATTCTCTGTCATTCCATAAAGTTTACTGTGTATTTCCTGCAAGCCAGGATATTGACATACACAGCCTAATGCCACCGAACCAAGCCCTAGATCAATATGCTTTGTTATCATCCACTCAGTCCATCATTCAAGAATAACTTATTCACATAGTTGGCCTGTTTCCTTCAATGGGGACCCACTTCCAAATCTTTTCCTTGGTTTTCATAATCTCGGTATTTTTGAAGACTGTAGGTCAGATAATTTATACGTTTAGAATGTTTCTCAATTGGTGTTTGTTCAATGTTTTCTTGGGACTGGATTCAGATTATGCACCATTGGGAGGAATATCACAGAAATGGTGCTGTGCTCTTCTCACTGCGTCCCATCAGGTGCCTAATTTTGATTTGGCTTTTATGGAGTATATTCCCTTTCCCCACTTCAGTAAGTTGGTGTCCGTCAGGCTTTCCCTTTGTAAAGTCAATTTTATCCTTTGTAAATATTCGTGGGAGAAGATTCTTTTAAGACCATGCAAATATCCTATTCCTCATTAGGCTTCCAATTTATTCATTGGTTTCCAGCATGGATTTAAAGATTCTCATTTTCTTTAATAGGCTATAATGTTATTATTATTGTTGTTATTTATCCTGGTGCTCAGCTTGTTTCTCTGTTTGGCAGTGGAGCACCTTCCAGCTGATTTCTATGTTTTGGCACGTTCCAGCTTCCTTACTTTCTGGCAGCTTTGTGATGTTGCTGGCTCATCTGACACTTTTCCTTCTTTAGTCCTAGAACCAGCCATTACTTTGAGGAGCCCTGGTTTCTTTTCATGAAAAATAGTATTGAGAAAATGAACATCTGGGCACTAGGCAAGGTCATTGCTATAGGAGAGTTGCTACTTGGAGACCTTCTCCGTGCACATCTGTGCACACACACAAACATGTACATAAGTACAAACATCTGTATTTATATATTCACTATATTAAACAACTGATGATTTCCTATTCATGTCTCCAATTTCAATCCAACACTGTAGGGCTCATTCCAGTTTCCCCTGTTTCCACATTTGTAAGCCCTTCTCCAGCAGTGGGAAACCTGGTCTCAATGAATTTACTTATTTGGCACATTCTTCTTATGTAGCCACATCCTGTCACCAGCTCTGGCCCCTCACCCTATGTTGCATGGATGGCCTTCTTACTCAGTTTGGGTTCTGATGTCCTGTGCTGAGCTAGCTTGTCCCTCCTGTCATCACAGTGTCTGCCTTGCTTGGCTCTACCTAATAGACTTGGGACTGAACTTTTCAGGTGGGGAAGAAAAGGGAATCAAAGATAAAGGGGAAGAACAAAATTATATTCTGAAATGTTTTGGAGCTGATTTTCATAGGGAAAATCCTCCCCCCCTCCCCAACCCCGCCAACACAAGGTTACTGAAAATGTAGCTTTACTTACATACATTTTATCATTAGTGGCAGTGAAATGGGATGTTTTGTAAAACGCTTTTAGTACCTTTTCAAGGGGGCTGCAGAAAATGTAGGCCTAGGAGTGGTTTCATTCCCGAGGCAGGGAAGGAATCCTTGTCCTCAGGTAACTCCCTGAATTTGCTCTTGCTTCAGAGTTTACTAAAGAAGAGTCAATCCTTTAAATCTAGGTTTCAATACCCACTGAAATGCAAACTCCACTCAGGATAATTTTCAACATTATCACTAGTCTATACAAACTATAGTCTAACTGACCTTTGTATGACAAGTTTTGGTGGGACTAAAGCCTGACAGAAGGAATGTTAGCTGATACAAGGGTCAGTGATCCGAGTGTTAGGATAACCAAGGTGAACTTGAACCACTTCAGAATTTTGTCCACTTCAGAAATGTGTGCCTAGATACCTTAATACCTTACACTATGACTTATGTATAGAAAACATTCCATGTTGGTGAATAGGAAGTATTCTTCATTGAGTTTATTTAATTGGAGATTTTTCTGGTGTGGCTGGAAATCCACCTTTGCCTTCCTGGAGAGGAATCATAACCACCAGTGATTCCCTGTCTCTGTCCTGGGCTGAGAAAACTATTTCTGACTGGAGAGCTGCCACATTTCCTTGCTTCACCACCCCTGCTAGAGAATAAGTTATCCAGTGAAGGAAAGTGGGTGCCTTGAATTTCCTTGTTTCAAGCAAATTTCTTTTCAAGTCACTCTCTTCTGGATGAAGAGAATGATCAGTTTATTTTAGCTGTGCTCAGAGAGGGAGAGTGAAGAAATTCTGTGGGTTTGTGTTTCAGTGAAGTCAGATGAACCATAATTCAATCCTAAGCTCTTTATGGAAGGTTTGACTTCAAAAAAAAAGTTACACAAAGGTTTTGTATTTCAACAAGGACTTCTGAAAATAGCTACTCTGTGGAAGTAATTCTATGGTTGGCTGATACTGGAGAGAGCTGAAGGTATTGGGAGACTCTCTGAAGGCTCCCAACAAAATACATAATTAAGTGGCTTTTGCATTAAAAAAATATGGCACAATATCAGTCAGGTTCCAACAGGAGGACTTAAATCACTCAGTATTTCAAACAGAATGTGCGGGTGCTTGGAATCTATTATACAAGTGATGGAAGATCCTTAGAAACCAAACAGAGGACAGTGAGGCAGCGGAGAGATTACTAAGAGCCAGAGATTAGCGAGGCTCCCACCTTCCTTAGGAGGAGGCCAGGAGCCAGGGCACATAGCAGAACTTGAAACTAAAGGATGCCTGGCTAGAGGATATGGTTATTTTTTGGAGAGATACAGCTTTTACCTAAGATCTTAAGGCAGAGAAAGGGGGACTCAGAGTATTTACTCCCTCTAGGACTCATAAATGGAACCTAGCCAGAAGCCAGACATGAGAGATCATCTTTGTTAAACAGAACAGATTAGTGGAAAAGTCCAGGAATGACTCTGTGGGCAAATGGGTTTAAGACCAGCCAAGATCCCTCTGTTGTGTAGGTCAGGGAAATGACTGTGATCTGGGAAGAAATTTCCAGAGATGGAATACCATTGCCACACTTCTCTCCCAGTCCAGCAATTTAATTTGGCCAGCAATTATTGGACATCTTCTGAGCTAATTGTAACGTGTGATTCCTGCTTGCTTGCTTTCTTTCTTTCTTTCTTTCTTTCTTTCTTTCTTTCTTTCTTTCTTTCTTTCTTTCTTTCTTTCTTTCTTCCTTCCTTCCTTCCTTCCTTCCTTCCTTCCTTCCTTCCTTCCTTCCTTCCTTCCTTCCTTCCTTCCTTCCTTCCT